>PKRV01000501.1:0-147367 GCA_003709505.1 Hyphantria cunea
TCAAGCAGTCAGGTAATTAACTTGTTCAAATGGTGGAACGTCAGTTTGGATCGATGATATGGCCGATTATGTGCGCTTTATATATTAAATTTAATTTTTTATACACCCCCCGCTCAACGAATGTAGCTTGGGGGATATTACAGACATGTATGACTCAGATACAAACACCGAGACTCAGAAAAACCATTTGTGGGTTCGACAAAGTATTGTCTCGTGTTGGGAACGAACACACAACCCTGAGCGGAGCAGGAAGCAGCAAGCCACTTAACCACTGTGCATCCGTGCAATGTTTGTATCCTAGTTGTTCCAAACCTAATCGGGCATTACCGAAAAATATACCCAAGTAAAACCATTTAGATTTATATTAAGTACTGAAATTGTATTAACTTGATATGAATATACTATTCTCCCCACTGACGGCAAGCGGTTACCGTTATCTACAAAAATTAATAAAATCGGAATGTCTGTTTGTAATATAAACATAACCGCTTTTTACTAAGTGCATATGTATGTATACATACATATACCAAAATATATTTTTTTTAAATTTTAGTCTGTCTGTTCTGGCTAAGCTCTGGAACGGCTGCACGGATTTTGACGGGACTTTTACTGGCAGATTGCTGATGATATAAGGAGTAACTTATACTACTCTTTCACTCAGAGCTACTATTGTACCGCGAGTACACCGCGGGGCTCAGCTAGTCTATAATAAATATGACCGACGCGCTCTCGTTGCGTCGGCCTCGATTCATAACTGATTTTTTCATTGACAGTTATTTGCGAGTGAAATTGTATAAAATTTGCATTGATATAAAATGCTGAATTGACTACAACCTACATTGTATGGGATTATTTAAGAATTATATTTTTTTAAACTTATAAATTACCAGCTTGTGCCCGCGGCTTCGCTTGCTCAGAAGTAGATTTTGTCATCCCCTATTTTACCCCCTTAGGGGTGGCATTTCCAAAATTCTTTTCTTAGTGCGCACGTTATATAAAGAACCTACATGCAAAATTTCAGGATTGTAGATTCAGCGGTTTGGGCTGTGCGTTGATCTCTGGGTATCTTATTCAGTCACCTTCCTCTTTTGTGTATATAGATTGTATTTGTAATTCATGATGATAATTAAAATTTGATAATTTTCATATACATGATGATTTCAAACTAGACAGGCCCTTTTTTACGTGTGGAAACCCCATGGGCCGTCACCCCACCGACGTTACCGGCGGGGTGGTGACGGGATCTGACCGACTAAAACCACACGGTGTGCCACTGTGCGCCTGAGAAGGGAGGCAATCGGGTATTGCCGTAGTGAGGTAGGCAGAGACCATTGATCTCCATTACTAAGGGCCTGACAAACCTCTTTCGCTTCATTCATCGCTGCAAGCAAGCTCGTCAGTTTCGGGTTGTTTTTCAGAACAACACCAATTTTGACAATCATTCTTCGCTGTGAACGACCTCTTCCGACACCTCCACAAACATTCGATCTAGAAATTTCTTTCGTGGGTCTCCTTTTTTTTTTTTATATTTAAGCTGCCAAAATGACTCTGCCCTGCCTGATGGAAAGCATGAGCAGAATCCAAGAGTGGTGGTCACCATCCTCAATGCGAAAAAGAACAATGCAGCATGGTGACCCACACTATGGCGGCCTGGGGGGAAGGGGGATGGTGAGGGGGATAGGGGGCGTTNTTGGATCGGGGTATGGGCCTCCGGTATCCTCACTCACTCGATGAAACACAGCGTAAGCACTGTTTCACACCGGTTTTCTGTGAGGCCGTGGTATCACTCCGGTCGAGCCGGCCCATTCATGCCGAAGCGTGGCTCTCCCACGGTAATCCTATTATCCATCCTCTGTACATGGTTAAAGCATCGAAGCTTGCCCTTTTCAATTTTTATCACAATATCTTCTTTCATTTCGCAGTTCTCTTATCACAACATTCCTGTCTCTGTAACTAACAATCACACCACGCATACTTATTAGTAAACGTATCGTTGCAGCATTAGTTCTACTTTCATTCCTCTTCTGGGTGACCAGACTCCAAATTATTCCTACTAATATTATAAATTTGAAAGTTGGTAAGGATGTTTGTTACTCTTTCACGCAAAAATTACTGAACGGATTAGGATGAAACTTTACATAGCTTATACATCAGAATAACACACAGGCTACTATTTGCTGCGATAACCGACATAAACGCGGGCGGAGCCGCGGGCATAAACTATATAGTTATATTTTCTTAAATACATACATGTTTAAGATGAATAACAAACAAACTGTCACCTGCAGTATTCCAGGACCGATAATACGACCTTCAAACCTTTAAGAAAAGAGCGCACTACTTCCTCAAAGGCCGTCAATGCACTTGGAAGCCTCTAGTGTTGAGTTTCCATAGGCGGCGGTAATCGCTTACTATCAGGCCATACATCCGATCGTTTGTCCCTAAACTATAAAAAAAGCCAAGGACTGATTATCATGTTCATCACACGATTACTTGAAGAAATCGAAACGAGCGATGAAGAAAGGGTAAGAGCTCACCGTCAGACGGAATGTGCCAATATGTTACAACTGTAGTTTTCTAGCGGATAGATAAATTATTGCATTATTTTATTCTGTTATGCCGACCAAACCGACTATGTAAGTTAAGCGTGTATTATTATTGACTCTATTGAGGTCCTATGTCAACGGGTGAAGAGACTTAGATGATCACACAGACTCAGAACAATGTTGTCCCATGCGGGGTTTGAACCCACGACGCTTAACGCTGTAGACAGCAGCGTGCTGCTTTAACCACTAGGCCACTTAGCCAACCGTGCAGTCAAGTTTTATTTCTGTTTCCAGTGCTTCCGTAGATTCTCCTAGTCGGCTCTCACGCACAAAAGTGATAAATAGAGTTGATTTTTTTCTCCGTTTTCTTATTCCGTTACTACACGAAGAATATCAAACAGATTTCTTTAATAAACATGTGGAATTTAGTTACGTATATTGCTTTGAAATAATTATTATATTAAGTTATATACTCCATATATATACAAACGACATTTCTAATTACAAATACATAGCAATATTAACAGGAATGATTTAACACATTTATATAAATTTTAACATAAAACATTTGTAAAATACCATGAGGTTAGATTTAAATCAATTAAGATATTGGTTGTATTGCCACATACACGGCACGTTGCTACCGTAAGGTACACCATTCGTAAAAAAAAAACTTTAAAACACGCTTTCTAGGAGCAAAGACGCTACCAGTTTTAGGAAAACGAAAAATCGCTAATCCATCGCGATTATTCCAGTAAGGAAAACGGGTTCTAATAACTGTTTACAATATTTAATTGTCATTGGTGCTCGATAAGTATGCCAAATTCCGAGTTAATCAGACGTTTTGAAGGGGTAAAGACAATGCACACCTGCAACACCACAGGCGTCACAAGTGCGTTGGTTCGCTTTGGGGGTTGGGAGGAGGGGGTTCTTTGAGGCGGTGGTGACCATCCGGTCGAGCCGGCCCATGCATGCCGAAGCGTGGCTCTCCACCGGTATACGAACATACGAATGAATGATGCAGAAGCATCACTAGGCCGCCATGGTGGGGGTCACCATGCTGCACTGTGTGTTTTGTATGCATTCGCAATGAGTATAGTGACCACCGCTTTTGGGTTCTGCTTATGTTTTCCATCAGGCAGAGTCGAGTCAGTTTTGAAGGGTCATACGTAAAAAAAAATATATATTTGGAAAATAATTTACAAAATAAATTTTGGCGGTGTTTTATGACCTAGGGAATGGTGTGGTTTTAATGACTGCCAAATTAATATTAATAACATTGCTACTTTAGAAAAGTACCAGAAAAGCCTCTATAAACATGAATCTATACAACCGAATACCTTTATTGATTGAAGGGAACATTACGCTAAAATATTATTAACATAACCACTATTGATTTATACCGAAAGCACATTAACGCTGCAAATTTATATCGAAAACACAATAGTTTTACCATGAAAACGAAACCAACTCTAAAAAACCTCAGAAAATAGTTACCAAAAGTAAAAAACACATTGTTTTTCAAGACACCGAAAGTACACTTTTAATTTACATTTTTTTTAAATATATTTACTCATTTTTTACATATAAAAATCACTAATCGTACGTAAAAATGATCTAATTACACATTCATTTTTGCCGTTATAAGAAACTAGTTGTGCCCCGCAATATTACCCAGGAATATGTTGTGAGAAACACTATCTTAAGGTTGCCTGGAAGAGATTGCTTTTGGCAATAAGGCCGCCCTTTGTACACTCCATCTCACATTTTATGTACTCTCTTCTAACTGTAATATTATAGCGTGCAAATAAAGAGTTTTCTATCTATCTATCTAGCTTTTGCTGAAAACCACATTGAAATCCGTTGAGCAGTTTAAAAGATAATAATAATAATTAATAATAAATATGTTCAGACATTTTAACACACAACGCCATCTAGTCCCAAACTAAGCAGAGCTTGTACTATGGGTACTAGACAACTGATATTAATACTTATATCCTTTTCTTTGTAAATACATACATATTATACATAGAAAACACCCAAACTCCGAAACAAACATTTGCAGATCATACAAACATTTAGTCCGAATCAGGAATCGAACCCGAGACCTCTTGCAGAGCAGTCGCATTCGCTACCACTACGCCACAGAGGCAGTCAAGATCTAAGCGAACAGGAGGAAGCGACATCATTCTATACTAGTTAAAGATGGGACGTCAGTCTGTCGTGAACTTTTCAAGAGAGAGCACATTTTGGTGCTAAAATAAAAGACATCGGATAAATTAAAATTATTTATGTTTCGTAAAACAAATAATTTGAATATATAATTAACAACTGCAGCAACAATCGTGTGTCGCTGAAGAGGCCTGCAGTCAATGGTATACGATTTAATATCGTTTAAAGATTCTTGTTACCGATGCGAGCCATTCGGTGGTAATCCTGCTGAACTCGACGGCTATAGAAGCTGTCGTATCGATATGTAGCGCGTAATGCTCCCTTTCGTATTGTTCTTAAATAGTATCACGACAAGCTGTTACATTTAATTGTAGTTGTTTATTGTAAATAATTTCGACTTATACATCTATCAGCTGTTATGCGAAGTACAAATTAAATGCCAATATAAAACAAACAACAAATATAATTATTTAAATACTCCGATAATATTTCTTGTCTTTACATTATTTTAAAAATATAATAAATTTTAGGCTGTAACATCTTGACGCGAGAACACATTTATTTATAATGACACTAACTAATGATTAACTTAAAGTATTAACAAGTCTATTTAGTACAAATATAATATATTATTTTATATATATCGTGTTTATGGTTATTGCGAAACAGTGCTGCGCCATGTTGACCCCGTCGGGGTAACTCGTGAGCTGTGAAGTCACTGAAAACATACAGTTAAATGTATTTCTTTAAAGGATAGAAGCAGGATAGGGTTTTAAGATCGAATCGGAATAAGATTGATTGCAAATCAAAATTAAGAACATAATACGAGTTATACGAATTGGTATTATTAAATACAACAAGAATAAAAGAGCAAAATAGATTTTCCGTAGATGCGACTGTCTGAGTGAGTGAGCGTCCATTAAGACGTTCGTTTGTGTGTATGTGTGTAATAGTGTGTGCAAACGCGCTTGTCCACATCCGTGCTTTGAATATCGCTGGAACTGCAGCAGTAGAGGGGAGGCGTGTACCTGTGCGCTAGAGGCGCGTGCTCTAGATGTGTATGGTGTAGAGCAGGCGGCGCTAGGGCGGCGCGGCCAGCAGCGCGCCGAACTGCAGCAGCGCCTCGCGCAGCGCCAGCGCGCAGCCCGACGCGCGTCCGCTGCCCGCTACGCCCACCAGCAGCGGGTACACGCCTGCGACAAAACAGATTTTATCGTCGACAGATTTCACTAGGCCCTGGGGGTGTACCTCACATGATGAGATAGGGAGGACTCCAAATGAGTCTCGAAATTTAACAAGAATGGTTTTCTCGCAATTTATTAACTAATTTATAGTTAACATATCATTTAAAATCTAGAGATCAGAGTAGTCAGGTAACTTGAATTATGGTCGTTTACAAAAGCTTCCTTCTGTTTCAACTAGATATAGATTATTTAAGACGATCTGAATAGATGACACCTCAGTCAAATTAGTTATTTTTTATCATCTGTCAAAACGATAACTTTGTATGAAAAATGTACTAAATACAAACTTGTGACGTCATTATTTTAGATTACACAATTGAGATATATTTTGATTTTTTTTAATTAAATTTATAATAGAAATCGAAAACGGTAATAATTATCTTTCCTAAGTGTTTTGTAATATTCGCTTGAATGAAAGAGACATCGGTATTTTTTTACGATACAGTCATCTACCCTATTTACTTTGAAAGGAGTATTATTTCTTTTGTTGTTAACTAAATATAGTCAAATGCGAATCAATGAAAGATAAATAAATATAAACAATCTCCAGTTTTAGCTAAGTTCGAAAAACGGTAGTTAGAGAGATATTTTAAGGTTAATTGTTGTCTTATATTCATTATTTACAGCTTCTTTTCATGAGACAAGTTCACCTGCTATCCTTATTAAACCACCCAAAGCTTAACTGGTACAAAACGCCATTTGGTATTAAATCCGCCTTATGCATTTAATACAGGAAGTATTAATTAATGAATAAATAAATATACGCCCTGTCTGTATACATTTGACATCATATACGTACCTATTAATTTCTGCCACGCGACCGCGTCTACCTTCCCTGGGGGTGCCTTTTTCATTGATTCCGTTAGCGTCGCTACTGCTTTCAGGACGAAGGAGATTTCTGATAACTGATGTCTGTATAATAGATTATCTCAATTAGTTTGTGTTTGGAATAATATGTGGGACTTCCACATACAGCGCAACAAGAAAAACACACTACAGCGCCATCTACCGAAGATACGCCAAACTAGCAATCCTGAATCGCGCAATAGAAGTTGTTGCGCCTATTAGCATATATATACGACTTCCTAACATCAACAGTAGGGCAGGGGCCCGACAGGCATGATCACCTCGCCTGGCCGGAAGCCCTTTGTGTTGGGGGGATATGACACCCGTTCCTCCACAAATATTTAAAGTCAGTTTTAATAGTTCCTGATATAGTTATCTGACATATAACACTTGCACGTCTCTAACATTTCCAAGATTTGTGAAACTGAAATCTGAGTGATGTTATAGATAGGTTGACATTAGTCTATCATTGTCTTAATCTGAAAAACTGGTACCAAAACCTATGGTTGTCTGGTAGATAAGCTCAGAATAGTCCATCAGGGACTTAATATGGTATGTATGGAGTTTCGCATATACATACAAACCGTTGGAAAGGGAGTCATATATAACTAATACTTCATATAACACATGAAGGATTCCATTATAATTTACTATTTTTATTGTATTCATTTTTATTTTTATTGTATTCCATTTTATTTATTTATTTATTTTTATCTTCATTGCGTACATGTTACAAAATACTAAACAAAATGAGTGACAAAAAGGATTACTACAACAATTGGCGGTCTTATCGCACACGGCGATCTCTTCCAGATAACCATTTTTTTTAATACTTCTAGTGTTTTAGAAAGTCAAATGCGTAAATTAAAGTAGCGTATACATTACTAGTAAGGGAACATTTCAGTATTACGTATCAAATTTAGGGGAGGGAGGGGTACCCGTAAAACGTTACGATGCGTTACAGGGAGGAGAAGGGGATTTTGAAGTATGGTAAGAAATGGTAACATATAAAAAGGGTAAATACAGTATTTACTAAACCTTACCTAGGTAATGGTTCAGGGTTGTCGTCGTCCTGTGTGTATTTAGAAATGACTTCTTGAAACCTGTCCAGAAGCGCTACGATTGCTAGGGGGTCCGTGTCATCTGAAAACAAAAGAAATCAATTCATACATTTTACATATATTTTTTATGTGTTAGCTACCAAAATTACTCTGCTCTGCCTGATGGAAATTATTAACAAAATCCAAGAGTGGTGGTCACCATCGTCAATGCGATTAAGAACCGTGCAGCATGATGACCCACACTATGGCGGTCTGGTGAGATGCTTTTTCTCGCCCCTCATAAAGGACCCGGTATCGTAGTGGCAAGGTATCGTAGTAACTATTTGCTTGCCTCATCAATGTTGACACAAGATGACGTATTGGTATTGTGTTGCGGACAGCTACTCCAAAGATCGTCAGTTCAATTCTTTATTAAGACATCTCTCTCAATAGAAATATACATCCCTTGTTGCGACGACTTTACAAAGATACACGAAACGAACACGAATAACACCCAGACTCGAATTAACAATTTGTGGATCACACAAAGTGTTTCTTTCCATTTCCATGCGCCAAGTGATGTGGGTTCAAATGGAAACCCATTTGAACCCACACACTTGGCGCAGTACAACAGTAGAAAGCGGCGTGGCGATTGCTTAAACTACTTTTTTTTTAAGTGTGGAAACCCCCTCGGGCCTTCACCCCACCGGCGTTTGCGGCGGGGCGGTGTATCGGAATCGAACCGACTAAAACCACACGGTTTGCCACTCTGCGCCTGAGACGGGAGAGATCTGGGAAGCGCTTTCTTACACCATCCGGACCCAACTGCTTAAACCACTAGATCAACCGTGATCTTTAATATTATATTATTCTATTTATTTATAGTATAAATTCGGGTCACGTATACACTTAGGCAATTAAACAATTAATTTTAAATGAGTGAATAGAACGGCTGGCTAGTGGTTGGCTGTAAAACTCGCAGCAAGAATGAAAAAGAATTGAAGATACCGACAGTTTTATTATAAACAAATATTGTTGTGACGAGAAACTCGACACATGTCTCGCGTACGTTTAAATGAATCGACTATTTATAAGTTATTGTCCAATGATTTCTACCACGTTACAGCGTGCAATAGATATTCATTGTTGACTTAGTATAGTTATTTTTATGTGTAATTCTAGTTTGTGCCCACGACTCCCGCGTATATGTCGGTTATCGCGGCAAATATTAACCTATGTGTTATTCTGTTGTATAAGCTATATTACCGTAAAGTTTAATCCAAAACCATTCAGTAGTTTTTTGCGTGAACGAGTAACAAACATCCTCACAAACTTTCGCATTTATAATATTAGTAGGATATGTACATATATTGAAAAAAAAGTATACATGTATGTATATAATTGTACTCAGATTATGTAGTGGTAACTAGTTAATATGTGTATACTAGCCTAGCTTTTACTCGTGCCTACGCCCTTGTGTATATTGGTAATAGCAATATTTAATAGTCTATACTTTATGCTGATGTATATATATTACTGTATATAATATTACTGTAAAGTAATCGATTTTTTTCTTCTTTTTATGGGAATTAGGGAGCAAACGAGAAGACGTATCGCCTGACGGTAGGCGATTACCGCCGCCCATGGATACACCAGAGGCGTCACATGTGCTTTGCCGGCCTTTGGTGGGTTGGGAGGGGTATGGGCCTTCGGTATCCTCACTCACTTAGTGAAACACAGCACTGGCGCTGTTTCACAACGGGTTTCCGTGAGATCGTGGTATCACTCTATTCGTACGTTTATAGTGCCTCTGTGGCGCAGTGGTAGCGAATGCGACTGCTGTGCAAGAGGTCTCGGGTTCGATTCCTGAGTCGGACCAAATGTTTGTATGATCTGCAAATATTTGTTCCGGAGTTTGAGTGTTTTCTATGTATAATATGTATGTATTTACAAAAAAAAGTATATAAGTATTTATATCAGTTGTCTAGTACCCATTGTACAAGCTCTGCTTAGTTTATGACTAGATGGCGTTGTGTGTTAAAATGTCTGAACATGTTTATTATTACTGTATTATATTACTGCAAATTTTCATCTGAATCCGATCAGTAGTTTAAGCGTGAAAGAGTTACAAACATCCTAACATTCATTCTCACAATCTTTCGCATTTATAATAGTATTTTTTTAGTAAATTATCTAAAAATCGATCCTACCCCTAAACTCTCTGCATAATAAACTTCACGAAAATTGTTAGAGCCGTTTCCGAGATTTAGATTATATACTTGCAATAATTAGCTCGTTTAGAGGTATGAGATAGATAGATATATAGGATATGAAGATAAATATATATATATATATAAATTGAGTGGAGTTATTATAGGGTAAAAATATAACTTACCGTCTACTCCGGCGAAGGAGTCTATATCTTCTAGCATGGAGAATTGAAGAAGAGTTTCGAAACACGTCCGCGCGAACTCTTCTCTCTCTTTCAACTCTTGCTCGTTTTCTGTCGACAGTAAAACAAAATGCACATTATATATTTAGTTTTAATACGGGACTGGATAGAAGCAGAGACAAGAGTCAGTAAAGTAGTTAGCGATCATTCGTTAATTACGTTATAGTAACTGGATAACTGAGGTTTATTCGGTGTTTTTGTTTTGGTACATTTTCTAAACATGAATATTATCTAGATCTATTTCACGTCTCCGAAACCCCTGCATATTAAATTTCATGAAAATTATTGGAGTTGTTTGCGAGACTAAGATAATATATTCATACCTATATTATATATTTATAGGTATGTACAAGAGTTGTTCGTTTGATTCGATTTTAAACGAACAGTTCTTCGTAAATGTTTCAGACCTTAACGTCAATGCAGCACTCGTTAATACTGGGAGGGGTCCGGATGGCGTAAGAAAGCGGTTCCCGGATCTCTCCCGTCTCAGGCGCAGAGTGGCACACCGTAGTGGTTTAGTGGGTAGTGTGTCAGTCAGGAGTCCCACACAAAGCGAACCCCCTGTCCCCGCGGGGGGGAGCGAAGTGCGTAAAGGCATTCCACCACGTCAAAAAAAAACAAAAGCACTCGTTAATAGGAACTTATGAATGTAGGCTTAACTGTCTCGGTGGCGCAGTGGTAGGATATGCGATTGTTATCCTTGAAGTCTCGGGTTCGATTCCCGGGTCTGACTAAATCTTTGTATGGTCTGCAAATATTTGTTTCGGAGTTTGTGTATTTTCTATGTATAATATGTATTTGTATCAGTTGTCTAGTACCCATAACACAAGCTCTGCTTAGCTCGGGACTGTGTATCACTCANCGGAGTTTGTGTATTTTCTATGTATAATATGTATTTGTATCAGTTGTCTAGTACCCATAACACAAGCTCTGCTTAGCTCGGGACTGTGTATCACTCACGTATGGGTTGCGGCGGCTGCGCGTGCAGGGAGCCGGCGCGCACCAGCGCCAGCAGCGCCCGCAGGTGCTGCGCGGGCAGGCGCGGCCGAGCCCTCAGCGCTTGCTCGCGCACCGCCACCACCAGCTGCCGCGCCAGCCGACCCCCGCCCACACTGAGCCAGTTTCAAAAATTACGTTAGATATTTCTATCCCCTATTTTACCCCCTTAGGGGTGGCATTTCCAAAATTCCGCTCCTTTCTTACTCACGCTCACTTAGAATAGAACAGAATACACTTTGTTGTACAACAGATATAACAGTTTACATAAAAATATAGTTTACATAATACATCAATTGAATCACCGTGTACAAATGGCGGTAAAACTCACGTTATATAAAGAACCTAAACGCAAAATTTCAGGATTCTGGGTTCAGCGGTTTGGGCTGTAAGTTGATCTCTGGGTATCTTAGTCAGTCACATTCCTCTTTTGTGTATATAGATGAGTATAATAATTTACAATAAATTGCCTTTTTAATTTATATAAAGAAAAGGAATCGCCAAATGTGTTGCTTTAGCAAAACTAGAGACCCGCTGATAATTTCGTTTTTTTTCCTCAAATAATAAATATAATAATAAGAAAGTATAATAATAATAAGAAAGTTTTAATGTACAGAAAAATAGAAATAACAACACTGATTTATTTTCTCTATTGGACTGCGACAGGCCAATAAGTTATGAAAGAACAAAGTCTTTGAAATTATCGAATTTTCTTTGATATATTCGTATTACACATATAATCGTTCATCTCGAATCACTATCTATTGCTGGAAACTACATTAAAACCTGTGGAGTAGTTTAAAAGATGTAGATCTTTAGATGCAGCGAACACACAATGATGTAAAACTATTGTTGTTAATTGCCCGTAACGGTTCTTGCATATTCGTCTAATTCTAATAATCAGCACAGCAGCATTAAAGAACTCACGGTGGTTCAAACAAAAATGTCTCCAACACTTTAGGCAAGGTCTCCCAGAACTCTTTATATACTTCAGGTTGTTCTCGCGCCAAGGGTAGACCCGTACCTAGTACCTGTAAAGAATAGCAGATGATCACCAACTACATACATATTGTTAGCAGTTTATGGGGCACAAGATTTAACCGACCTCAAAAAAAGAGGAGGCTCTTAATTCGACTGTATCTTTTTTATGTTTGTTACCTCAGGACTTGCGAATGGGTGCCCCGACGCAAAAAGAGGGGTGTTATAAGTTTGAAGTCGATGCCTCTCTCTGTGTGAGTTTGTCTGTGGCATCGTAGCTCTCAAACGGATGGATCGATTTCGATGCAGTTTTTTTCATTTGAAAGCCAGTTCTTTCCCTGTGGTTCTTAGCTTATATTTGGTAAATATCAGCCTACAGTGTAAGAGTATCAGCTTTTTTCCAAATTTATGTAAGGCATTATAGAGGATTTAAAAAAAGAAGTTGCTTGATTATTTGAAAGCTGGTGCTTTCCGTTTGATCCCATTTCAATTTAGTCCAGTTCTTGAAGTCTGTTTTTTTTGTTGACGAGATGCAAAGGTTTTTCGGATGTACAGCTCCTCGGCGACTCAACAGCCAGGAGTAGGTATATGGTGTTTCCCACTTATAAAACACTACGAAATAATTGTTAGTAAAGACGGGTTCCGTAAAGCAGTGTTCATATGTCATTACTCTGTTCGAACTTCGAATTCACTCGTCGAATTGAGTCTAATAGTTTTCTAGATACTTAACAAGCAATGTCTAATTCAGATGTCATGTAAGTTTTAGTATAGAACTTATTTCCCAATTTTGCAATTGAACTTTCTTATTGCTATCATTGTCACTCTTTACCTGCAGTAGCAACGATGATATCTGTGCTGTTTCATCGTTTTGTTCCGTTGTACGGCGTCGCTTGTCCTGGCCATATTTCTGTACGGCAGAGTGTAATGCCTGTAAAACATTACGACTTAATTAAATAGTTTCATTATCTACTTTAGAGATCATTAACAAAAAACAACTCATAAATCATTGATTCTTAACCTGAGCTTCGAAAGGAATGTTCCAAAAGGCTATAAACAAATTAATAACCCTAATTTAGATTGCATTTAAGTGTCGTAGGCTTACTACTACTGTTGCTACGGTTTGTTTGGAGCCCTTGGACTTCTGCCGAAGGTCAGGTAAAGAATCAATAATATATGAGATATTTTCGTCCTTTTTTATGTGTAGCCAGAGGCGCTCATCGCCCAGTTGCACTCGGTGATTAGAAACAATCATCGAGGGTAAGCAACGATGGCGCGGTCAGTACCTGGATGGGTGACCGCTGGTGGCATGTTACCATGAGCGTCTCCGTGATTCGGAGGTCACGTTAAGCAGTCGGTCCCGGTTCTTATCATACGATAACAGTCGTAAAGCTTAGTTGGAGGCAAGATTTACGTAGCCACAACGTATTCTTGCCAGTCCCCAACCCGCACTTGGCCAGCGTGGGGACGTATGGCCTTAGCCCTCTCCTGAGAGGAGACCCGAGCCCAGCAGTGGGACATTATGGGTTGTTGTTTGTTTGTTTATGTGTAGCCCTGCCAAAATTAGTCTATTCTGCCTGGTGGAAAGCATAAACAGAATCCAAGAGTGGTGGTCACCATACTCATTGCGAATGCAGAGAATGCAACAATGCAGCATGGTGACCCTCACTATGGCGGCCTAGTGATGCTTCTGCAGCATTGGGCCTCCAGGCTCGCACTTACTAACGAAACACGACAGCACGAACGCTCTCATTTTACGTTGATCTTCTATGCGATGGTAGACCGCCCCGGTCGAACCTTCCCGTTCATGGTAAAACCAACGTGGCTATACTACCTTTGAACGTAACTGAATATATACTGGTTTTAATTGAAAGTTTAGTAACAAATTACGAAGAATATTAGGATAAATAACAATTTGTGAAACCACGTTGTAGTACATACCAATAACAAGTGTGGTAGAACGTCCGCTGCAGCTTGCGGTGCGGCGCGGTACAGCGCGGCAGCGGCTGCGAGACATCGAGGTGCAGCACCACCTGGCCGCTCCCCGCAAGCTGCAGCCAGTTGCGTCAGAGCTTGGAACAGTGCTGGCAATAGTTCGTGTCGTTGGAGAGCTTCCTGCAGACAAACATAACCTTCTTATAATACATATATAATAGTTAATATTTTGTACATATCACACACAACGCCGAACGCAGAATTCGTAACATACAAACTAGATTAACTGACAGAATACTTATATTCTTTTGCTGTATTTGTTTGATTCTGTGTGTGTGTTAAGGTTTATAGTACAAGATCCCATTGCTCGATTCTGCAGGTATTTGTTTTTTTTATGAAATTAAATTATAGTTTAGGAAGTGTTCAACGTAATAGCGACAGGTTGCCTTAAAAAAAATTGCCGCAATCACCTTTAATTAAATTTTGGAACATATATTGCAGCTAGGGTGTGAACAGCCTTTGAACTAGTATGAATGCAAAGATAGGATTGAACAACGTATTTGATAACAATAGTATGAACACTCTGTCAGCCAACACAATATTGTTTACAGATAGCTAAGATATTTTGATCACTTTGAACGTGTACAAAAATTTGAGTGTCATGTCTGGCCAATATAAAATTGAATTGATTTTTTTCACATAATTTTGAGCATTTTGAGAGCACAAATCAATATGATGCTGACTGTACACATGGTCAACTCCAAGCAAGTTTTTATTGATAATGTATAGAGCCGCGCAAAATATTTTTTGCATACAAATGGGCTTTGAAAACAAAAATGTGGTTTTCAGTGGCAAGCGCTTTCTACCAGTCATGCTTATTATTTTTTTTATCTTATAATTTGTTTTAGTAATAAATGTAATAATACATTTTATTTTTATATTCCTTTATGAAGCATAATTTCATTTATCATCATCATCATCTGCCTACCCTTTTCCCAACTTCAACAATGATTTTTTCCCTCCATTTATAAATATAATAAAATAATATTTATTAATCAATCCTGAATAGAATATTATTCACATTTATGAAAGAATATTGTATTAAAACTAATCTTTATTTTAGACTATCTGACCCAGTGAACAACGAACAGCCATATTTATTTCCTGAATATTTCTTAAATTTCCCACAAAACACTGGTGATGTACTGTTACGGACTAAGAAAAAAAGTTCGATTTTCTTTTATACAAACCTCGTCTTGACAATAAAAAACGCTTTAACATAAAATTTATCCAATTTAGTGCAGTCGATCGAAAGTTATGCGCGTACATACATTTCAGTGATCCACTTCATCTATATATATAGATCAATTCTATAGCTATATGATCATTAGACATTACGGCTGTCTCCGGCATAATTCCCTATTATATAACTACACATGTACCAAGTTAATTCTGAAAATTTATAGCCACAGAATAAATACAATCTCTTCTTTCATGAAACTATTTTGGATTGACGGCCAATATCAACACAAACCTCCTCTGTGAAAATCACTGAAGAGAACTTAAACGATGACCATAGAACGACCACCAACTGCTGTAACTCATGAAAACGTCATCAGGGCTGAGTGGCTATTGCGAGAGAATAGACATATTGCATATTGAGAGATACAGGCTCGACCGTGGGAGAGCCACGCTTCGGCATGCATGGGCCGGCTCGACCGGAGTGATACCACGGCCTCACATAAAACCGGTGTGAAACAGCGCCTGCGCTGTGTGTTCACCGAGCGAGTGAGGATACCCGAGGCCCATAATCCAACCCTTCCCCTCATCCCCCTCCCCATCGCCCAAGGCCGGCAATGCACTTGTGACGCCTCTGGTGTTACGGGTGTCCATGAGCGGCGGCATTCACTTACCATCAGGCGATACGTCTGCTCGTTTGCCCTATTCCATAAAAAAAAGCCAAATCGTCCATTTTAAACACCCATTGCGTGGATTTCGAACTTTTCTAACATAAATTTGCTCTAATCGACAAGACGGCATTATACTCATCGGTGAGAGAATAAGGTATCCATTGTGAAGCCTAATTTTAAGTATCATGCAGCATGAAGAATAGGAAACCAGGGGAGTCTCTCTGGTGGTCGGGCGCATCGAGGCGCTGGGCTTGCGGGTGGCCCTGGACAAGACGGAGGCCCTGTTGTTTCATGGGCCTCGTCGCGGGCCGCCCCCGGCGCCTCCATAGTGTTCAATTCGGTCCTCGTACCGGTTCGGGCCCAGATGAAGTGCCTGCCCGCCCACTCGAGGATGACCGGCGGGCGCATGCCATTCTCCGCCCGGAATTCAGCCAGCCGTATGTAAACCTTTTTTTTACGTGTGGGTACCCCCTCAGGCCTACACTCTACCGGGGATTGCGGCGGGGCGGTGTGTCGGTATCGAACCGACTAAAACTATACGGTGAGCCACTTTGCGCCTGAGAGGGGAGGAATCCGGGAACCGCTATCTTACGCCATCCAGACCCCTCCCAGTCCTGTATGTAACCTTTTTTTTTACGTCTGGAAACCTCCTCGGGCCTAGCGAGATGGTGAGATACGTTGCAACGTGTGAGTGAGGTAGCTCAGGAACAGGTGGGAACGTATACTGAACATTCGATTTTATGTTTTATGAATACGAAGTTTAGGTAGAACAGGTGGATTATTATATATTATTACACATAAATAAAACGAGATTAGGCTGCCTACTCTCGTGGAATACCTAATGCTAGCATCTGTTCTAATAAATACGACTCAACGCTAGGGTCAAACCCTACCGCAGTGCAATGGGAGAGTCTCGCCCTGGTGAACCGCTTTCTTGACCACGGCATCCCTTTTGCCAGGTAAATACCTTTAAATCTAAGCCAAACGGTGTAGTCATTCATCCACGGAAGTTCTTCACACCGACTTTTTAAATTTCATGTGGCGCCATCTCGTGCTACTGAAATACATAGTAGAGGCATTTAGGTATATAGCTTTGCGCGGTGGCTGTACTTGTCACGTGCCGAAATCCCAATATGTAATATGACTAGCGAACAGTGTTTTTTCACATTTTTTAATAGTTTCCTAGATTGTAAGCCCTTTCTGGACTGAGTAATAAGAATCAGTCCTTGTACGAATAAGTCCAATTAGGAATACGTAGTCAATTTAATTTTAATTTTGAAGCTATGTGTGCAGCTTCGTGATAAAACGCACATGTCAATGTTACAGAAACATCACTAAATCGCCATGCTGCATTGCCTGCATTGTGATATCATCACCACTCTTGGATTCTGCTTGTTAATTTTTTCCATCTGGCAGAGTATAGTCATTTTGCTCATGCATAAAAAAGAAATTTCAATAATGAGTCTTTTAAAGACTCTGTCCATTTCCTGAACAGGATATTGTTGGGTTGATCTTAGTTTTCATCAAACATTTTGTTTTTATATTGTTGTTTATCATCATTCACTTTCCAAACTCGGAAATTAAAAACACATAGTTTTAAGAGGATCCAGGAGGATCCTTTATATGTTCAAAGATTATAACATAGGTCGTGTACGCTTCAAAAACTAAAAAAGTTTCGCACCCATTGAGCTCAAGCTGTGACACTAACATACAACACGCCTTTAATTTTGTTTGTATCTACTTTTTGCAGGTAAGTATGATTTCAGCAAAGTCAAACGGTGTAGTCATCAATTCACGGAGACGCGTCCGAGTTATCTACATTAGTAATCTACATTCACCGCGTCACCGACATGCTGACGTTACAAAACTTGTGTGGCCGCGTTAAGCACTTTTTGGTAGAGGAAAATCTTATGGGTTCGCGTCCCCGACATGTTTTTTTGATGTTGATAATTTAAATAAAAAAATATGATTCTCCTAATATAGTGGACCTCCGGTAATCCGACAAACATTATGCAGGGCAGTGTCGGACTATCGAATTTGTCGGATTATAGAGCACTGCCTAAGACCGCTATAGTCCGGATTTTTTTACAAAAGAGTACCTTGTAATCCGATAAATTACATATCCAATAATAAGAATCTATATGTTATATGTACATATGTACTTTGAAACACAAATCATACTTAATTTATGTAAGTCGAATTTAGTAAATTAAATAACTATTGAAAGNTTTCTTCATCGCTATGGTTATTATTTAGAGGCTCAATAATCGCTATTATCTATTTTTAAATTACTGTTTATTACTGCTTTCACCCACAGCTTAGTTTGTAACAATATAAATTTCGTCAATCCACCCATTATTCCCCGGGACTAGTACTACAACAAGAGAGAAGCAGTTTTTGAATGAATTGTACATCCATGGGCGTACCCAGGCTGTAGGCCAGGGGGAGAGTGTTGCAATCTAGTTTTGAGCCTCACAGTGTTCCCCGCTAATATTGTTGTAGCCGCGAGTAAAGCCGCGGGGCGAAGCTAGTCTAAAAAAGTGGTGCTACTTATTTACTTTAGACTAAGTTAATCTATACTTCATTATCTGTCTGCCGGTAAAAGTCCCGTCAAAATGGGTCCAGCCGTTTCAGAGATTAAGCAAATAAACAAACAAAAATTGTAAAAAAATGCGGTTCTTTTAATATTACAAACCGACACTCCAACTTTACTTGTTTGTATAGATATTTTTTACATAAATTCTTAAGATACAGAAAGCTATTTTAAAAGTAAGTTTAGGGGGTATTGAGAAAAACGGTTTCAAATCATATCTTCGGTGAAAGAATCGCTCATAGCGTTAACCAATTTTCTATGTACCTACACTGAGAACAGAGCCCATTTGTTCTATCTTTGATCATATGTCATCTTAAACACGGTTTTTAAGTCTGGGTGAGATGAATTGTGATCTTCAATTGTAGCTGTGGATCATTGCCGGTACAATTTCTAGAGATGTCTTCACAATCGGGTAAAATGATTATTCTAATATTTTAATGGAATTAGCGACAATCGAGCAGACGGATCGCCTGTAGGTAAGCAATTACCATCGACCATGGACACCCGCAACACCAGAGGCCTAAATAGTTCTTTGCCTGAAACATTGAAAATCATATTGATCCGGGGATATCGCAGGCGATAGTTCATTCTACAGTTCTGTTGTGCGAGGCAGAAATCTTCAAGAAAAGCGCACAGTTGTAAACTGCTAACCATCTACTACTCGTGCGCGATAACTTGAGACCCGCGTGGAATTCGTCACCCCTCCCCTCATACCCGCGCACCTACCCTATGACGCCCGCAGTGTTCACACTGCGGGCGTCATAGGGTAGGTGCGCGGGTAGGTCTCAAGTTATCGCGCACGAGTAGTACTCGTAAATGATGGCGATGAAACTTCTGTCGCGCGGCAGAGACCATGGCAAAAACAATAGAATGCAAAGCGTGGACACATGAGGCGTATATATGGCCTCGCTATGCATTACTATAGACTAGAGTCTAGCCGGTTTGAATCATCTAATCAGTCAACGATTCGAGTTGCGCTCCGTTGGACGCGGCTCAGAGGGAGAAGCGGGCTATACTGGGCTTTTTTGATTTAAATGATGGTTTTATGAAAAAAATCTGTTTTCATACAAGTGGTGCCCTCTTGTGAACGTAACTTAGAACTTAAATAGGTTACCGATAATGAATTGATTATCTGATTTGGTGTCATATAATTTGCTGTGAGATGGCGTTGGCAAGTACTAACTTCCTTTTGAGAAATTCCTAGCCACACACGCAACGAAGACACTAGATGGCGCTTTCATCAAAATCGTGGTAATGACATCTTTTGGTTTTGTTTTAAGGAAATGGTTTTTCACTTTTAATATTTATATAAACTATTCACTGCTTAAATATGAAAACAAAGTACCCAATGGTTGATAATATGACACCGGCAATTGATGAATCATAAATACCCTCACTTTTTTAGATGTTACACGGTTTTACAAAGGTTTTTTTGTCTATTTTTTTGGTTCTTTTTCCAGTTCCATTATTTCATCAACTGATTAACGTGGAAGATGTTCGTTTGCTTCACTTTTTCACAGTTTTATGCTTTTTGTTTATCTTTTTAGTCATTGTTGTAACCAATAAAATTGTGAATACCTGTTTTTTATATTGAGCCTGCTAGTGAATCCACTTTGCCTTTGACAAATGTTTTTTTTTCTCTAACATATGTTTAAATAATACATTGCTCCATTAGGTGCTTTACACCTAATGGAGCAATGTACAATCATCTACTATTCTATTAGCTTACGAGGGGGACAGCGCGTACGCAGTCCCCACTACCAAAAATTACGCATACGAGTTATCCACATTAGGGATAATCGCAGGGGTCAGCCCCACCGCAGTGCAATGGAGGGGCCTCGCCCTATGGGAACCACCTTCATGATCACGGTATCCCCATTCATGTAATTATGATTAGGCTAAAGCCACTGAATAGTGATTCACTCACGGAGACTCTTAACAATGACTTTTAAGTTCTTGTGACGCCATCTAGCGAAACAAATAGTAATAATTGTAGTATTTATTGTGAAGAAATATTGTCATTAAAGTTCAGAAACCTTTTTAAACGAGACTCGCACATACTTACTTACTACTTACTTACATTGGACAAATCTTTGCTATTGATATATAATCTTGCTGGATATTTAAAGCGGGCAGTCAAAAATGTCATATTTCTTTTTGTCTTCTTTAAAAGATATTTCTTATGGTTTCGAAGACATAAAAATATATGTTTTTTGTTTTACTTCACTAATTTACTTATCTGTTTTGATGATGTCGACTATTGTAATTCATAACGACACGTAACAGTAACAGTGAAGTTAACGACAAAATAAAATTCTTAGTATTGAAGTTTATGTGAATATTCTGCGGAATGATTAATGAAGCTTCTTATTAAAAAACTAGCCGAGCTCCGAGTTGTTACCGGCAGTACTACTACAATCGTGGGTAACACCGCACGGCGAAACTAATGTAAAAAGTAGCCTGAATTACTCCTTAGATGATCAGATTTCAGCCAGTGAAAATCCCGTATCGGTCCAGCTGTTCAAGAGTTTACTCGGAACAAACCGACAGACAGAAAAAAATTGTAAAACAATCTACTTTGGTATAGGTACCGTACATAATATGCATTTAGTAAAAAAACGGTTATTTTATTGTTACGAACAGACACTTCAAACGTTAAATGTTCAGTAGTTAAATTTATGAACGGGTTTTCTGTGAGGCTGTGGTATCACTCCGGTCGAGCCGTCCCATTCGCGCCGAAGCATGGCTTTCGCACGGTAAACACAGTAATTGAATCAATCTCAAAATAGTAACGTGTTAGAAAGAAAGTAGTAATCTTCAGATCTATAAAATAAAAATATCTAAATATGGACCTATTTCCAGTCTATTTTATTAATTAACGAGGGGGACAGCGCGTAAACAGTCCCCACTATCAAAAATCACGCACCCGAGTTTTCCACATTAGGGATAATCGCAGGGGTCAACCCAACCGCAGTGCAATGGAGGGGCCTCGCCCTGGGGGAACCGCCTTCATGATCACGGCATCCTCAATGCTTCAACGTATAGTGATATTTTTCAAAGACGAGAGTGCTGTTAGAATGTAGGGAATCTTGATATCCACTTTAACATTACTGGGTTCACTTTTTAGTACTAGGAAACGTAAATCATCATAACGCCATCTATTGGTCCCCTTACGCCACTTTTGTTAAACTTGGAAGAATGCTGGGTATTGTTTACATAAGTTGGTTGTTGTTTGTAGTTACTTATATCTTATTATTTTCTTAAAACTGTAAGGGAAATTTGTAAGAAAAACTTTGCATATACAACAACTTAATATAGCACCACCTACCGAAGGCAAACCGAACTACACAGTAACTGTTAATCGTGTATCGCGGTATAGAAATTTGTCGTGTTGATTACAAATATAATTATAAGAGAATTGTGTTGGAGGGGCATGACACCCATTGCAAGTCAATCTAGCACAATTAAATCACATTTTTACTTATTGGTTATTATTATTAATGAAGTAAAATATAACTAAATGGAACGAGGTTGAANATTGAAAGCTTACGTTTTATTATAAAATTAAGCATAAATGCACATACATATCTACCAAAATAATCAAGAATTATTAATCAAAATCATGTAGTGAATTTATCAAATTATGAAGCTTTGAAATATTCATCAATTTTTTTTTGTTTAAGATTGTTATAACGCGAGATCAGAGCTTTGTCCCTCAGTCTGCTCAAAAGTAAAAGTTCGTTGTAGGATGTACCATTCTCTTCAGCCCATTGTAAACCTAGCGTAAAAGCGTTAACTGCGTCTAGTTCTGTGACTTGTGGAGCAGTTGCAATCACGTCGTCGTTATCTTCCTGTTGTTTGTTGTATAATTAGAAACCTCTTTTATAGTATCTTCGTCAGACATTTCATGAAAAACATTTTCTTCTTTATCCATTCCACGGCACCAGATTTCCAAATCTTCCGGACTTATCTGTGTTTCAGTAGCGACTTGTTCTATGATTTCCCAAGTTACACTGATTTGTGGATCGTTGCTTGGAGTGGCGACTATATCTGGCCACAACTTTTTCCAAGACGATTAGTTGATGACGGTAACGCACTCCACGACTGACAAAGAGCAAAAACCAAGTCTTTCATATTAAATTCTTTTAAAGTTTTTTCTATTGGTTGGTCTTTTGATACGGCTCTCAGTCAAGTCATGTCGGATTATAGGGGGCGCCGGATTAGACAGGGGGCGGATTATCGGGGGTCCACTGTATTACAAATAACTTTCTAAATTACAAGTTTTCACTTTTGTCGGCAATGTTTGAGGCTGACAATTTTATTAATTTTATCAATATTATATGTACCTAAATTTAATTTTCTACTAAATATAATATGATACGATCTCTTTAACCAATTATCAATTACTCAAGAAAAAATAGCGCACAAAATTACTAGTAACTATAAGTATCTAGATCACTATCATGAACTGGACTCCAACAAAACATTATTAAACTTTTTATAAAGTTGGACGAACCGAAGTGCATACGTGATCCAATGAAAAAAGTACAGGAGCATTGCGGAGAATAGTTAGTTGTTTGCCTTTAAAAGTACATCATACAATTTACAATTCGCTTGTAAAACCCCACCTTGAGTATCTCGTTGAATTGTGGGTATCTGTAGCTTAAACAAATCTCAATAAACTACCACTTGCCCAAAATATAATTGTAAAAGTTATTTTCTATTTTACTTATTTAACACCGGCACAAAAAATATACCAGAAATCAAAATTATTTAACATTACACAAATATCAATTTAATTATAAAAAAAATATCTGGTGACGTACACACACACTAACTTCANGACAGTGCAGCGCGTGCAGGCTGACGGGCGCGGCGGGGGTGAGCGACTCCAGCGCGGACGCGGCCGCCGACGGCTCCGTGCCCACCACGCGCGCCAGGCACGCGCCCAGCCGCTCCACGTCGCCCGCCGTCAACCTGAACACGTGAACGTGGCGGAGTGGAACACCAGGTCATTACTTT
The DNA here is from genome assembly GCA_003709505.1 of Hyphantria cunea. Taxonomy (NCBI): domain Eukaryota; kingdom Metazoa; phylum Arthropoda; class Insecta; order Lepidoptera; family Erebidae; genus Hyphantria; species Hyphantria cunea. Next base: position 23,732 of record PKRV01000501.1, read on the forward strand.
TTTCCTGTCTTCTTCTTAACCTTTGTCATTGTCAAGTTCTGCGAGTCGGTTACGAGTTCAACTAGATTATTTGAATATCATATCTTCTTCGGAGAGAATGGTATCGGACTGAGGACAGTCAGTCTGTCGGTTATTAGTATATTTGATGATACTGACTTCCAAATAACGTGCTCTCCGAAGCAAAGGGCGTAAGTGTCATAACTCGGATGTGTTTGTGGGTTACTGATGTTGATCCTGGTAAAGGAGTATCAATAATACCTAACCCCTTCCTCGTTTTCACTTTTGTAATTGTATACACAGCAGCGAAACAAGAACACACCGAGTATATGGCACTCGGGAATTGTCAGGAATAATTAAAATTAACAACCGCAGAAAATTAGAAAAAAAATGGAGGAATTGGAGGAGTGATGAGCATATGGGAGAGGTTAGTCATTTCCGTCCCCCTGACCTTCTTACTATCATATAGACTAATTGGCCTGAATTCATTTGGATTAATGCGAGTGTATTTGAGTAATAATTGAGGGTGATAAGCATAGATGTGTGTAGTGCGATAGTGTGAAATTCTTGTTTAGTGGCTCTGTTTAGAGAATTCAGTTGTTAATCGTCGAACAGCAAGTATGAACGAACATTGAGAAGCACGCTTGCAATTGGAAGAAGTACTGAAACTAACTGAAAGAAGTATTAAACGCGGTGGTGTCTGAAACCGAAGAACTTTTGGAGAAGTTTGAAGCTGAACTTGCAAGCCTAAGAAATCTAGAAAATTACCCATTCATAACACAAGCTACCGATTCTAAGGAATTGGCTGCTGAAGATACGAAGGAATATAATATTCTTTAAATACAAAAAACGACTTCAAAAAATAAAAAAAATATTAAACTGCCTGTCCTGAGATGTTTAGTGGCAGGCGCTGCAAGTGAGGGGGCAGGGAGGGCGCGGGACGTGGCCACTCGCAAATTAGAACACGCTTCTAAACTCATTACTACGCAGTAACCTGCACTAATTAGCTATCCACATTTATTTTCTCTTAAATCACTAATCACCCACATTAATCAAAGTGAAAACAACCCTTTAGATATAATGACAGGATAATGAGAAAAAGGTATTAGGTAACAAAAAAGTGGTAAAAACTTACGTAGGCCGTATATGTTGGAAGATGAGAGGGAAGATCTGTACGAGGGTCGTGAGGAAGTTCAGCGATGGAGCGTACACTTCCACTGGCTTGCCGTCTTCAGATGCTATAAATAAAGGTACAACATTATTACAAAGAGATTTTATATATTTATTATTTTCTTCTGCTTACTAAGAAATAGAGATTTTTTTAAAGAAACTCTCGGTGGCGGAGTGTTAGCGTATGCGACTGCTGTGCTTGAGGTCTTGGGTTCGATACTCGGGTCGGACCAAATGCTGGTAAGATCTGCAAATATTAGTTCCTGAGTTTGGATGTTTTCTATGTATGATATGTAGCTATTGGCAACCCGCACTTGGCCAGCGTGGGCTAGTATGGCTTTCAGCCGCTCTTGAGNCTCTTGAGAGGAGACTAGAGCCCAGCAATGGGATATTATGAGTTGTTGATAACTTACACACGTATGTATTTATATCAGTTGTCTAGTACCCATAACACAAGCTCTGCTTAGCTTGAGACTAGACAGCGTTGTGTGTTAGATGTCTGAAATATTTATTTATAAGTATGTTCTACTATTTCAGGGCATTCTGATCGTTGGTAAAACTTGTATTATGCAATCAGTCGGTTTGTATGAGTTCTGATGTACTTCGATTGCTTTACCAGCTATCTAATACCTGTACACTACTCATAAATAAATCTAAATATTAATAAGTTATAAATATTTCGGACATGTAACATACAACGCCATCTAGTTTCAAATTAAGTAGAGCATGTATCACGGGTACTAAGCAATTGATATAAATACATTTTTTTTTTGTAAATACATAAACATTATACGTACGAAACACCCAAACTCGTATACCCGGGAATCGAACCTGAGACCTCGAGCGCAGCAGTCGCATACGCTACCACCGCGCCACCGAACCAGTCGAAATATATCTAAATATATACAGATTTTAGGTACGGTACTTTTCCGACTTTTTTCATCAGGTGTCCAGTCCATTACAATAAAACACCTAGATCGAAATAGTTTCCAACATTACTGCCGAGTGTGAAGTGAAACCACAAGTTAGTAATGAGCGGTGAAGGTGTAGATTACCGTGCGGGCGGTGGGGCTCGGCGCTGGCGATGTTGGTCCAGGCGGCCCAGGCGGCGGCCCAGGCGCGACGCATGAGCGGCGCGGGCACGTCCACAGCGCGGCCCGCCGCCGACACCACCTCCTGGAACGACTTCAGCGCGCCCACTGACACCTGCAAACCGTCAGCCCATCAGCGTCGATCAATCGATTTTTACCGTGGGAGAGCTACGCTTCGGCATGAATGGGCCGGCTCGACCGGAGCGATACCACGGTCTCACAGAAAACCGATGTGAAACAGCGCTTACGCTGTGTTTCATCGAGTGAGTGAGGATACCGGAGGCCCATACCCCGATCCGACGCCCCCTATCTCCCTCACCATCCCCCTTCCCCCCAGGCCGCCATAGTGTGGGTCACCATGCTGCATTGTTCTTTTTCGCATTGAGGATGGTGACCACCACTCTTGGATTCTGCTCATGCTTTCCATCAGGCAGGGCAGAGTCATTTTGGCAGCTTAAATATAAAAAAAAAAAAAAAAAACGACAGACTCTGACTGTCCCCTGCTGAACATTGGCCTCTCCTTGACCTGCTATATCTCGCTTACTACGCAGTCTTGGATTTGCTGCAGGTTTTTCTTCTCTTTGCAATGATGTTTTCCAGCGTTTTTTTTTATATAAGTGGCAAACGAGCAAATGCATCGCCTGATGGTAAGCGATTACCGCCACCCATGGATACCCGCAACACCAAAGGCGTCACAATTGCGTTACCGGCCTTTTGTATTTGGGTCCTTTAGTCACACGGGACACCCACCCTTTTACTACACCCATGAGATGAATAGGCATGGTGACACTTTATTTATCACCCGTCACCACAAGAAGTAGAACACCCCCTAACCGAGCCAATTTTTTTGTTGGCCTGACCCCACCCGCACACTGACTACGATAACTTCTTTACTCAGCAGCGATCAAGAACGCATAAATGATAGAGTTACGACCCTTGGGAGGTACCCAGGAAAATTTCAACTATCTCGGCACTAGGAATTATACAGTAAAATTTGGAGGAGTTGGAAATGTAAAAAATGCACTTCCCTCCTGAGCAAAGTGGGAGACTAGAATAAAGTAAAATTAGGCATATTGAATAGGGATACATCATATCTCACAATTGAAAAAGGTNTATATAAAAAAGGTTTGATTTGATATACATTTATTTATTTTATACTTCATTTCCTTAGGCATACAGTAGGTATTTAACTAGAACTAGATCCTTGTATAAACACCTCTCAATTAAAATATGGATGGAATGACGAGTTAAGGAAAATGTAGTGGATGGATGCGTCCAGTCCAAGACCGGGATAGTTGGTACTGTCTGGCGCAATAGGCCGGAGTAGTTGTTTCAAGCTATATTGTACTTTATTACGTTAGTCATACAATCGATATTTAAACAAACTAACAAGTGATCCTTCTGTAATTGCATCTCAATCCCTTGACGTCCCGGGCGTTGCAAAGCGCGTTTCGCTCAAGTACCGCGCTCGCTGACGATCGTTTATGAGGTTTTTCTTTATGTTTTAAGTACAGTCCTGTTACTATCCTCGAAAGCTAGTGAGACGATCGATAAGATTAAACAAAAACAAGAACATTTGAATGATTAATTAGTTTCATTTATTAAATTTTATTCAAAATAACTTACCTCATGACTCCGTCTCAATGCAAAATCGGTAATATAATCCAGAAGTGCTGTCCACGATCTGTTGAAATCTCCTACTGTTGTGAGGAGTTGGAACCGCGAGTGGAAGACACGGGACACACCTGACAGAGTTAGCACCTGAAAACACAATTTATCAAGTTTTTATTTTATTTTCATTAAGTAAAAATGGAATTTGTTTTCGTACGGAATGGGAAAACTTTGCTTTGCCGTATTAATGATGTCTAGTTACGATAAAAAAATAAGAGTAAAAATGCAAAAATATAGCAAACACACACCACAGTAGCCTTTTAAGATGCTTCGGGAACATAGTAATTACCTGTGTCTCTGCCCACTGCTTCTGCGCCGTATTCCTCGTGTGATGTATCAGTATATGTTCACCGGTGTCCACTTTCTCCGAGCTTGCTATGTTTGCTTGCTTTTGTACCTAGAAATAGAATCATTCAAATTAACATGATTTTTTTTAATACACAGCCAGCAAACGCAAAAGAAAATTGTTTTAATTTTTTCTCAGTATCGTATGATATATTTTTGTATGTCTAATGGTAGCGACTTCCAGATACGGTGGAATAAAAAAAATATATTACAGCGCCCTTTAACGAAGATACATCGAACTATGTGGTATCGGCTAATCTTTTCTAGCGTTATAGGAATTCATGCTTCAATTACTATATATTTTCAATATAAACGGCAAATTATCGTCTGGTTGGAGAATACTTTTTCTGTGGTGGAGGATTATGACACCTGTTCCTCCGCAATGGTCTCGTTTTTTGCGTGCACGTCACTAAACTGATGGACTGATTATTGAGAATTTTACGTGTTCGTTGTGCTAGCTCGATCCTAAACGTTTTATATTCCCAATCAGTTGTAACCTTAGTTTTATTTTATAAATTTTGAGGACTGGCGAATGGTGGCAAGTCTCTTTTGTATTCAAAGTGTTAACATATTTGCGTAGTACAAAAACATGTTCTAATTTAAAACATACACAAAAATTTCAATTTCCAAAGTGGGGGTTGTTTATATTGAGTATTGTTAACACTGTTAATGAAAGTTCTCGGCTCGAGCCGGCAACGGAGCTAGAGACATGTCGGTGGNCAATTGAAAAAGGTTTGATTTGATATACATTTATTTATTTTATACTTCATTCCCTTAGGCATACAGTAGGTATTTAACTAGAACTAGATCCTTGTATAAACACCTCTCAATTAAAATATGGATGGAATGACGAGTTAAGGAAAATGTAATGGATGGATGCGTCCAGTCCAAGACCGGGATAGTTGGTACTGTCTGGCGCAATAGGCCGGAGTAGTTGTTTCAAGCTATATTGTACTTTATTACGTTAGTCATACAATCGATATTTAAACAAACTAACAGGTGATCCTTCTGTAATTGCATCTCAATTAATATATTCAAAATAACTTACCTCATGACTCCGTCTCAATGCAAAATCGGTAATATAATCCAGAAGTGCTGTCCACGATCTGTTGAAATCTCCTACTGTTGTGAGGAGTTGGAACCGCGAGTGGAAGACACGGGACACACCTGACAGAGTCAGCACCTAAAAAAATAACTTATCATGTTTTTATTTTATTTTCATTAAGTAAAAATTGAATTTTTTTTCGTACGGAATGGGAAAACTTTGCTTTGCCATATTAATTATGTCTTGTGACGATAAAAAAATAAGAGTTGGTTGAAATTGGGACTGTAACTATTCAATAAGGCGCCAAGTTACCTTACCTCACCATATATAATAATAATAATAATAGTTTATTGCATAAATTTAACCATACAACAAGAAAGTAACACGGTTATTTCATTTACAATAACAAATTATATAACAAGTATGGCAAAGAATTATATGAGACCCCTGATCCTCAAACTAGGATTTCCTGTATTTTGAGAAGAATATTCATAGCGAATGCACACAATGCAAAAATATAGTAAACACACACCACAGTACCCTTTTAAGATGCTTCGGGATCATAGTAATTACCTGTGTCTCTGCCCACTGCTTCTGCGCCGTATTCCTCGTGTGATGTATCAGTATATGTTCACCGGTGTCCACTTTCTCCGAGCTTGCTATGTTTGCTTGCTTTTGTACCTAGAAATAGAATCATTCAAATTAACATGATTTTTTTTAATACACAGCCAGCAAACGCAAAAGAAAATTGTTTTAATTTTTTCTCAGTATCGTATGATATATTTTTGTATGTCTAATGGAGTAGCGACTTCCAGATATGGTGCAATAAAAAAATTACATCGCAGCGCCATCTAACAAAAACACATCGAACTATGGGGTATCGGCTAATCTTGTCTAGCGTTATAGGAATTCACGCTTTAATTACCATATGTTTTCAATATAAACGCTAATTATCTGGTTGGAGAATACTTTTTCTGTGGTGGAGGATTATGACACCTGTTCCTCCGCAATGGTGTCGTTTTTTGCGTGCACGTCACTAAACTGATGGACTGATTTTTGAGATTGTTTACGTGTTCGTTGTGCTAGCTCGATCCTAAACGTTTTATATTCCCAATCAGTTGTAACCTTAGTTCTATTTTATAAATTTTGAGGACTGTCGATGGTGGTAAGTCTCTGCTGTATTCAAAGTGTTAACATATTTGCGTAGTATAGAAACATGTTCTAATTTAAAACATACACAAAAATTTCAATTTCCAAAGTGGGGGTTGCTTATATTGAGTATTGTTAACACTGTTAATGAAAGTTCTCGGCTCGAGCCGGCAACGGAGCTAGAGACATGTCGGTGGCGAGTGGCGGAGCAGCTGTGGCGTGGCGTGGCGTGGCGTGTCGTGGTGTGGCGTGGCGTGGCGTGGCGTGGCGTGGCGTGGCGTGGCGTGGCGTGGCGGCGGTACCTGGTCCAGCATGGGGAAGAGCACGGCCAGCAGCGCGCGCCAGGCGGGCGCGGCCAGCAGCGCGCCGTGAGCGCCGATGCAGCTGAACAGCGTCTGGCTCGCAGCACGCCTCACCGGCGCCCGGGCCTCCGTGCACAGCTCGCCTGCCGGCCAGCGCGTTAGTGCGTCAAGCATCGTCCCCACCCAATGTATCAGAGAGGCTATTGCTTTTTGTACTTTTTAAAATTCAAATCTTAAATTTGGAATAAAAGGACGAACAGACTAACATTTTCCTCTCAGTAAGAAATTTATAAAAACCCACATAAAAACTTTTCGAGTGATAATCCTTTCACATTACAGATACTTTAATATAGTTTCATCGAATCATATACTGTACTCGCATAGTTTTTATTAAATCAATGATAGCGGATTAAAAAGAATTAGTTCTCAATAAACTGCTTTTATATGATAATTTTACATGGTAACGTCATAAAAAAAAATATGTATCACAAGACTCAGGCCTCTCGTGGCTCTCTCTCGCTCGAGCGGTTCTCGCACGCGCGGGCGGAGCAGCCGGAACGTGACACTGTATATAGATTTTTGTTGAATTCTAGCTGTTAAGTCCGACGTGTAAAAATATCTGTGTAAACTTTGCTTTCAAAAACAACTTTAATATCTATACTCACTCAGCCTGATGTACAGACACATCCATAACTTATCCAAAGGTGGTAACTCAGCATGGTTGGGCACCTCGGGACACACGGCCGTGTCGTTCGCCAGTGCCACTACTAGTTTATCTCGATTGTGATACAGATAATCTGATATGTTCCACTGAAAAAAATATCAATATATTTGAACAATCTTCCGGAAGGTCCCGAGAGTAGCCACTTATGGCGATTGCAGAAAGTGAACCAATGCAACATGGTGACCCATACTATGGCGTTGGGAATTTGGCACTTAACACAAACCATAGTGTTATTTCAATTCGCAGAACCTTATATATTCCGATCAAGATGTATGCCTATTAAAACCATCGTAAAAAATAACATCATGACAGTATTTCCTGATACTTTTAAAACTGAAAGTTGCGCTCTAACGAATGAAATACTTCCTAATATTTAATATTGAAAAATAACTATGTTACGCTTTAACTAGTAAACCACTGCACCGATTTCAAGGCAATTCGATATAGAGGTTTAATTGTTAATGAAAGACATGTGCTATTGTTTGCTGCGGTAACCGATATACATAAACGCAGGCGGAGCCGCGGGCAAAAACTAGTATTTAGAACTTAAGTTTTTAAATATAAATATACTTGTTTGTCGCACATATTCAGCGAGCACATACGTCACCATGCCAAGGATACGTGCGGATAAGAACTTAAAATATAAAATCATTACTTACCATAAGCCCAACGGCAGTGAGACTGATATTCAGTTCCTTAGTCTGGGTAGCGAAGGCAGCTGCTGCAGCCAGCACTTGTCGTAAACATCTCGGACCTGCACAGCCTAATAAATCTCCCGCCACGACTTGAGCACACTGGAACGCAGATCTGATCAACTGTTCACTGTAAATTTAAAGGTATGTATGTGTAAACAGTCTCAGATTGTTTTACGTTTAAAAAAAAAAGTATATAAGTATTAATATCAGTTATCTAATAACCATAGTACAAGCTCTGCTTAGTTTGGGACTAGATGGCGTTGTGTGTTTACATGTCTGAACATATTTATTTATTCGCGTTAAGAAAGCAGTGACGCACTTATCCGAACTCTGATCAATCAAGATTGAAATTTATGTACGGAAAGATTTATTTTTACATCCTAATTTTTCAGGGGACAAGTATTCATTTTCGTTTAAAATGAGTACTCCCCTAATCTGATATAGACTATTTTTTTTTACTTTTTTAAAGAAAAACTCCCGCACTATACAAAATGCCCCTTTCGAGGATTGAACTCACAACACTCAGCGCCATCCATCCTTCTACTGCGTCAACTTTATCCTTACAGACAAAGTACTAGATGAACAGTACCTGTGGTGAGGCGATATGGCGGAGATGATCTCCATCATGAGCGGCCAGGCAGCCCCGAGCTGGTCTCCGCGCGAGTGCAGGAGTCTCGCGGCGCACTCCAGCTGCCTCGCGCGCACGTCGCACTGCCTCACGCTGCACAGCTCCGACAGCGGTTCCAGCAGTAGACGCTCCCGGGCCTGGGGATATCAGCACGGTATCTATCATGGCTGTCTTTATAACGACAATTTCAGGATTTAAAAATTTCTTGTGCTTTTTTACGAGAAGGGCTTTACAAACATACATGTATTAAACAAAAAAAGAAAACCCAGACTCAGAAAAACAGTTTGTGGATGTGAACAACACACGAAGTGTTGTTCCAAGTGGTCTTTGAACCCACTACACTCGGTAGAAAGTGGTCAGGTAATGGTTTATACGACATTCGTAAAGTCAAATATAATATTGGAAAAAAATATTATTTAGTATTGTTTTAAGATAATCTCAACGCGGTTACTACTGAGCCCTAATTGAAATGTTGAGCAATCCTGGCCAGGTCATCCTATGTATGGGCGACCGATACCNTTCATAATATTTAAGTTTTTAAATACCAATGTCTACCCGTGCGAAGCCGGAGCGGGCTGCTAATTTTTCATATAACCAGCTGCTCTATCTTTGACTAACAGCATGAAAGAGGCCACCACATCATCATTTCAACAGGGTTTAGTAGTCTACTGCTAAACAAAGACCTCTTAGAGAGGAAGTTTTGGCCTTCTATACCAAATAGGCAAAACGGGTTGGTACAGGTTTTGAATCAAATTTATCTTACTCAAAGGAGGTCGGCAAGTGAATATTAATACTATTCCCTTCTTACTACTATAAAGGAGTATACGTACAATACTTTTATATTGGCAGATTATTAAAGCCGTCTTTGATTACATACTTGCAAATGAGAACTTGTTTGTCGTAACAATCATNTCGATACCGCCTAATATTTTGATTGTGAAGGTCTGGTGGCAGTGGTTCCGCGGAAAAAATCAGAGTTCAGTCATATAAATAACAGACTTGAACCTAGTTAGAGAAAAGCTCAGAGAAAGACTGAATAAGGCTGAACTCGACTTACCTCTGTGACTAGAACTGGATTATTGTGATGATATTGGAAGGCTGCTTGGACAAGATAAGTAATAGCTTCTACACCCCACTCCCGCATCCTTATGTGGGGATGTTGACAAACCTGTGACGGGACAAGTTTAGTGTTTTTCATATGATAAGCTTCGATATCTGAAGGCTGCTGATATATACTATAGAAGTTAGAAGAGGCAAGATGGTAGGCCACGTTATGCGTCACGATAATTTTATAAGTTACATCATAGAGGGAAAAATAAAAGGAAAGAGAGAAATAGGAAGACTTAAGACTTTATTATTTACGTGATATATAATATTATGATTCTGAAGCATTTTTATTTTATACTTCATTAGATTTACGTTTTAACGTTTATAATAAGATGGCGCGTAATAAAAATAAATAGCAACACTTCTTTAATCTTTTGAGATATTTAATGATTTTAAGAATTATTCATACTCTGGATGCATTCCATAACGTTTCGTAAAATTTGTTCCCAAAACTAGTAACGCGTTTGTGGAATATTACCGGTGGTCAACTGAGATTGGAAAAGACGGATGGACTTCATTCTGTGGTCAATATTATCCTTAATATGTTTACTCGTTGGCATAAGAATCTTATAAGCACTATACACCTACCTGTTCCCGACTCTCTTGTGGCTTTATATTCTAGACTATTATTGAAAATCATTTTTGGGCAGAGATGTTATCCTTTCTTTTGGACTACAACGGTTGTCTAAAGTATTTTTTAGTTTACCTAATTTATACTGCGAATTTACTTAAAGACACAGATGTATCGACTAGATTAAGTAAAAGGTGGCGGTTGTGACGTATAAGGAGGTCAAGAGGCATTTCGCTCTTGATAAGGAGAGCTGGATAAAGCTGCATCGACAAGAGCGTGACTCTTAAATGAACGATGATGAAGCTTCGATAAAAAAGTGGTAAGTAATGAGCTTCTCTTTACTGAAGAACTCACCTCTAAGAGATGATTGGTAATAGGCCTCCACATGACCTCAATCCTGTGCATATTAGCTAGGCCGGTTTCCAGTAATTTTGCCACTGCAAATAATGAAGGTTCCTGAAACGAAAACAGAAACATTGTTCCAGGCTTAGTAAATAAAATATAGGAGACCTTATTTTCTACCTTATCGAGATAAAAACAACGTTGTGTGATTAACTTTATAAGTTAAAATCATTTGTTTGCCTTTCGTTTCCTAGATGGAGCTGTTCAAAACTTGACCACGCTATCGTTGTATTATATGCGTAATGTACGATAGAACAAAGCTGGAGTTTAGTTCAAGACGTCTGCCGTCGTGGATTCAAAGTAATCCAAAGTTATAGAAAAAGCAAAATATTAATATTATCTACTTGTCTTACTCTATTTGAATACGCCAACTCCATAGCCTCATTGGACAACTTGCACAGCGCGTCAATTAAATGATGAAGAGCCACATCGTCGAGGTTCTTGGAAGACTCGAAGACGCGTGACAACATGGCTGACAAAGCTGAAATAAAGATAAAAGTAACAAGAATTATTAAAATTATACAAACACTGAATTTTTCGAAGAAACAGACTGCAGGAATATACAAGTACAAGTTTTCACAAAAAAAAACGACTTCAAGAACTGGTTCATATTGAAATAGTACCATACAGAAAGCCCATATCAAATAAAAAACATTCTCAACAAGCTAAATTTAAAATTTTTAAAAACCCCATACACAATCACTTCGAGTAAAATTATACACCAATAATGCCTTGCATCATTTTGGAAAAGGCTGATACTCTTGAGCTCTTGAACCCTACAATGCCACAGACAGACACACACAGAGAGACATCCACGTCCAAAATTTTTGTTTTGGGGGTTAACAAAAATCCTGAGGTAACAAAAATAATGGTACAGTCGAAGTTAGAACCTCTTCCTCTTTTGAAGTCGGTTAAAGATAAAACAGATCGATGGTTCCAATTAATAATGTCGGATCTGCAAAGACTACTTTTGCGTAGAGTAACTATACCACGCTGGTCAGAAAGGTTTTTTTATATAAAAGGGGGCAAACGAGCATACTATCGCCTGATGGTAAGCGATTACCTTCGCCCATAGACACCCGGAACACTAGAGGCGTCACAAGTGCTACGTTACCAGCCTTTGGGAGTGGTTGGGGTATGGATCTCCGGCATCCCCACTCACTCGGTTAAAAACACAGCGCAGGCGCTGTTTCACACCAGTTTTCTGTGAGGCCGCGCTATCTCTCACTTTATAAAATGGGTCGGTAGAGTTTGTGACAAATTTTCTATCTCTGCAGTTGCTGTTATACTTCGTTTCTTGCCCTTTTAGTCGGCTCTAACAACACTCACGAGATGAATAGGAGTGGGGTCAGCACATGGGTAGATTAGTTAACACTGTTTAAAAAATCGTTAAAAAATAGATTTAACTAATATTCAGAAAAAGCGAGAGAATGTGCTTGGCGTGTTTTTATAATAACAATAACCTAGAACGACCAAAAAAATATATAAAAAACACAACTTCACATTAACGATGTAGATATATATTGAAGGACAGTAATTAAATTCAATGGTCTCAATACAAAAAAATAAAACCGTATGTTTCTAAGATTACGCGATAGTTCTATCAAAAACCAATATTAAGTAATATCAAATAATAATAAAATAACGTCTGTTTGATTGTTTTGAAAATATCACCAGAACAGTTGGACTGGTTTCTACGACTACTATTGGCCGACAGCTAATGTAATAAGGTGCCTCAGGTACTCTGAGCATAACTTTCAACACACTTTTATTAACTCGATCTTTATGAACAGAGAGTTGGTTCGTGTTAATTATTTAATTACTGTCCTGTATAAAACAGTGGACACACATAAAACACACAAACGGCCAGCAAGCTCCATCCCAGTGCTTCAGTGACAAGCTTTAAATTCCAACCTTTAGATTATCTGTATACATTTGGAACATTTACGTATTATAAAAAAGCTGTAACTGTAAGCGACTCTACATTTGATTATAGCACATATAACAAATAAATGATTTGACAGCAGCTAACTATGACGTCACGTCTTAGTATTTCATATAAAAGGTGCCGCGTCAAACGTTTTGACGTTTAGTAAAATATTTACTTTATTTCCTTCAGTTCGGAGATTTCACAGCTACAAAAAGAGAATGTAGTCAGTTACAAGTTACCACAGATTGTTACATTATAAATTAATAGACGTTTTGGAAAACGCAACACTACACTTTTTCTTCCTAACCTTTATTATTCACAAGACTATTTGTGGTTGGCTTACTAGTTTACCCGGATTTACCTGCACATCAGTTATTCCTCAGAGCGACTGGCACTAGATCATATATTCAAACAAAATCTCGGCTTTGTCCACTACCAGATTTAAGCAAGGGGATATCTTTATCTTCTGGGGATTCTTTTGGATTTTTTGTCCATACTGATCGCCTAGGGAATCTTTTTGAGTTCTTTTTTCATTTTAATCCCCTTTGAATTTGTTGTAAATATAAAGTAAAAAAAAATCCACGCTAATCCCCTGGGGGATTGAAATAAAAAAAAATCAGAAAATTCCCCTAGGTCATCAGTGTGGACAAAATATCTAAAGGAATCCCTCAGAGGATCTAAGCAGTGTATCTTAGTGGAAGCAGCCAAAATTCCTTTTCTTATTCAGTAACGCTGTTCTGTAAAAAAAATATATACCGCGATGAATTAGGCATCCCCTCTCCCCCTGAGACAAACAAGACATTCAGTTCCCCTTCCAAATCTATCACCCAAAAAATAAACACAAGTTGTTTCCAAATGTATACATATGAATAAAGTGTGTACCGCTCATGACTCCCAGTGACTCGGCTACGGGAACTTGCTGCCCTGTGGAACATCGCATGTGTACACAACAGGATACAAGTATTAGTTTGAGAATACAATGGATACGATATACTCAGAAAAGAAAACCGATAAGCATACGTATAGATTGAATTTCTAGATAATATGATTTTTAATTAACATAACTAAGAAGCCATAGATCGAACTAAGTGGCGTGAAATTGGAGAGGCCTATGTCCAGCAGTGGATTGCGATAGGCTGATGATGATGATGAACTAAGAAATACTCGACCGCGTGAAAAGGTTTAATTAAAATTTACTAACTGACAATTTTCATCTCCTTCTATATGCTATTCTCCTCTGTATAAACTTTAAGTGTAACACATTTCATATTCCTCCGTTCGCATAATTTTGCTTAACATGTTAATACAAACAATATAGATATCTATACTAATATTGTGAAGAGGAAATATTTGACTGTTTGATTGTTTGCATTGAATAGGCCCCGTAACTACTGAACCGATTTGAAAAACACTTTCACCATTAGAAAGCTAGATCATCACCGAGTAACAAATGCTATAGTACATTTGTAAAACATTAAGGATCCGTATGAAAACTTCGAGATTAGGTCATGTGTTCCATGATTGGAAAGTTTGCTGGAGCATGTTAAAATTTATAATATTTAAATTCATAATATTTAAGTTTTTAAATACCAATGTCTACCCATGCGAAGCCGGAGCGGGCTGCTAATTTTTCATATAACCAGCTGCTCTATCTTTGACTAACAGCATGAAAGAGGCCACCACATCATCATTTCAACAGGGTTTAGTAGTCTACTGCTAAACAAAGACCTCTTAGAGAGGAAGTTTTGGCCTTCTATACCACATATGCAAATTTTTTTTTTTTTTTTTTTTTATATTTAAGCTGCCAAAATGACTCTGCCCTGCCTGATGGAAAGCATGAGCAGAATCCAAGAGTGGTGGTCACCATCCTCAATGCGAAAAAGAACAATGCAGCATGGTGACCCACACTATGGCGGCCTGGGGGGAAAGGGGATGGTGAGGGGGATAGGGGGCGTTGGATTGGGGTATGGGCCTCCGGTATCCTCACTCACTCGGAGAAACACAGCGTAAGCGCTGTTTCACACCGGTTTTCTGTGAGGCCGTGGTATCACTCCGGTCGAGCCGGCCCATTCATGCCGAAGCGTGGCTCTCCCCAAATAGCTTGGTACAGGTTTCGAATCAAATTTATCTTACTCAAAGGAGGTCGGCAAGTGAATATTAATACTATTCCCTTCTTACTACTATAAAGGAGTATACGTACAATACTTTTATATTTGCAGATTATTAAAGCCGTCTTTGATTACTTGCAAATGAGAACTTGTTTATCGTAACAATCATGAAAAGTTAATTATAACTCTTGAAACGGGATAACTCATATACAATAAGTTGACTTCGTTTATTCTGAAATCTTATAACAAAATTCGTAAGTAACTAAAATGGGAAGTAAAATAAACATAAGTTTTTATTGTGAATTAGACCTTACACACAAGGAAATTAAGTGCAGTATGGGTTAACAGAGCACATGAGGATGTAATCCTAACCTGGTAGATCTGCCATGACTGCGGAGGTGCTCATGACTGCGTTGGCGTCGGCACTGGCTCGGCTCGCCTTCATGCTGCCCCCAGTGGAAGGTTTCAAGCCCAGGATCCACACCTAAAAGAAAATATAATATGTTGGTATTAGCTACACATTTTTGAAATATGTATTTTAAGTTTTTAATGACAAATTGAAAATAATCTTTGACAATCATTAAAATAGGTTTTAATGAACCATCAACTGCCTGATGCTATCTTGTGTTTTCAAGAAAAATTAAGTGTCATTCAATTGAAAAGCTTTCTACAATTATAATTCCCAGTAAGTTCCACAATGCCAAGTAATTTTGTAACTCTGAGAAATGGTAACTCTATTAAAATATAGAATAAGAAAGAGTGAGAAAGAGAGAAGCGGGAGAGTGAGAAAGAGAGAGGAGGGAGAGTGAGAAAGAGAGAGGAGGGAGAGGGAGAGAGAAAAAGGGGAGAGAAAGGGGGAAGAGGAGAGAGAAAGAGAAGGATGGTACTCACTAGATGTTGTAAAGTAGTGAGTACTGGCAACCACGCTTGCTGAATCGTGTCGCCGTCCCTTTGTGCAGCGCACAGCAATGCTTTCATCGCTGTCACGTGGCGAGAGGTTACCATCACGAAGGATTGTTGTTGACCTGCGGAACGAATATTTGAGAATATGAATATAGTTGAGAATAAGAGTTTTGGTAGCTCACGATGATGAAATTTAATGGTTGTTCATTTATTGTCAAGTCACAAATAATAATTTTTTATCTAACTACAGTGAAGTCAAAATATAGTTACATAGATAGTTTATGTATGTACGTTCCTATGTTTCACTATAGCATCGAAACTGCTGGACCAGTATTAATGAATGAGGTCTGAATAGATTCGTAATCATGTTTCGGGTGACCTAGGATATATAAATATTATCAAAAAATTTTACTCAGCAGTCTGGTAGTTTTAAAAAATTCTTTGACAATGAAGAATAAATTTCAAATTTTTTATTACTTTCTTTTTGTAGTTTTTTTAAGACACCTCTTGCATTTTGAATATACTTTCTGTATCGTGGGTGACTTCATGGACATACAAACGGATGCAGAGAACACCCAGACTCAGAACAACAATTTGCGGATCACAGTGTTGCCCCATGTCGATTTTGAACCCACAATACCTAGTAGAAAGCAGCGTTTCGACCGCATAAACCACTAGGCCGACCGTGCGATTTATAACTAAGAACTATTTATTAAGTTTGTACCCAAAAGTGTATCGGTTCATACTATTTATTATTTAAATCGCTCTCTAATATCAACAAACAATGTCTTCACATACTAACTTAAAATGTAAAATAAAAATAGTTCAGATGCTGAAAGAACTAAAAAAGTGTGTCGAAATGTGTGGGGTAGATACCGCTGGGCAGTTCTGCGGAGGGTAGCGGCGTCCCGACCCACACAACCTGGTGGCGGTAGTCGGGGTCGGGCGGGGGCGGAGGCTCCCGGCGCCAGGGGCACGGCAAAGCGCCCAGCGCTCCTAACGCAGGCACCACGTACTGCGCTGGCAATGCGCAGCGGCAAAGGGCTGATACGCACGCGTCCCGACCCTTCGCGTGACCAGTCTGGACCACAACATCATCATTATTTATAATTATAATACTACTTGTAATTTCACTGAAGTGTTACAAGGAAGGGGACGGAAGTGTGTAACAAGAAGCTTTGGTAGCCTCGTCCTCATGGAGAGCCACGCTTCGGCATGAATGGGCCGGCTCGACCGGAGTGATACCACGGCCTCACAGAAAACCGGTGTGAAACAGCGCTTACGCTGTGTTTCATCGAGTGAGTGAGGGTACCGGAGGCCCATACCTCAATCCAACGCCCCCTATCCCCCTTCCCCCCAGGCCGCCATAGTGTGGGTCACCATGCTGCATGGTTTTTTTTCGCATTGAGCATGGTGACCACCACTCTTGGATGCTGCTCAGGCTTTCCATCAGGCAGGGCAGAGTCATTTTGGCAGCTTAAATATAAAAAAAAAAAAACAACAGCCTTTAATAGTTAAGTGTTTGGATATGCTATAGGTTTCTGCTGAGAAAGAAGGTTTTGGCCTACTGTACCACGATGGTCAGGAGGTTTGGGCCAAGTTTTAAGTTTCTTTGCGATGCTGTTGTCCTGTATAGTTTGCTTCTGTTCGAAATTTAAAATGATTATTAAATATAAGGCAGCAGGTACTTGATTATGTCACTTTACTCGGGTGAATGATTACATAAGAACAAATCTTGTACATAACTAAAGTAATCGTTCTTATCTGCATGAACACAAATTATAGCTAAAATTAATTGAACAGGCGCTAGAACAGCTTCCTTAATCGCCTTTTACGGTACCTACGGAATGAATAGGGGTGGGGACGGAGATGCATTTGGGGCTACTTGCGAAACGAAATTTGACCAAAAAATTTGTGCTGTTAATTGTTTTATAGCGTAGTGTTTCTTCTTATAATAACGTTCTATCACGAAAATTCACAACATATCATTAAAGTTCGAGAAAAAAGAAGAGCTAATACTTTTGGGTCTGATGCAAGGAATTCGTAGTTCTAATTAATGCAGGGTAGTGCAGAACAACGAGTTTATAACAATACAAATTGTAATATAAATTAAGTTAACTAATATTTAAAGCGTTTATAAGTTTATTTAATCGTCAAAAAGATTAATATTCCAAAGCAATTAATTATGTTATAACATAATCCTAAATTTGTATTATGATTTCATTATTATGCTCATAATTTCAACACAAGATTTAAATCTAAAAACATATAATTTGAAAATCTTACCTTGCCGCTAACTCTGGCAAGAGTCTGTATTGCTCGTAGTATGTTTTCTAACTCGCCAATACTAGCTTCAGCCAACACGGATAGACCCCACACTAAGCCGCACCATGACGATTTGAGGAGCTGTAAATAGAGAAACCCACTATCTGGATAACACACATTAGAACAACAAACAAAACCAGTGTGAAACAGCGCCTGCGCTTGAGGGAGGATACCAGAGGCCCATAATCCAACCCTTTCCTTCGTCCCCCTCCCCATCCCCCAAGGCCGGCAACGCACTTGTGACGCCTCTGGTGTTGGGGTATCCATGGGGGCGGTAATCGCTTACCATGAGGCGATACACATGCTCGTTTGCACGCTTTTACATAAAACAAAAAACCAGGCTAGACTATGCACTGGTAAGCGGCAATCGGGTTGAAAATGTGGTAATCAGCGCGAGCTTGCATTGTGCAATATTATTTTTACGTGTATACGTTCATTGAATAAAAATGGTTAAATAAAATAATAAAATAGAATATAATTTTAAAGTGAAATAAAATGAAAACAAACCTGCAATCTCAGTTCCTTCTCTTTCTCTTGTACCTCATCATCTATCTTCTGCACCACATTTGAGTTCTGATCAGCTTCGCCGTTGTGAGCATTGTTGGTTACTTCTGTATCTGGTTTTGTCTCCACTTCTAGCAAAGAAAGCATAGGTTTAAAAACAATCTAGTCACTGTTTTCTGGAGGTATAAATAAATATTAATTTGTATGATGAACTTAGGATTTCATTAATATTTACAAACTTACTCGCGGCTACGCCCCCCTTTGTATAGCTTATCACAATTAGTATCTCCGTGACATATTTCAATCAAATCGGTGCAGCTGTTTAGTCTTAAAAGCGTATTACACAGAGTTACTTTCAAATAATATTAATATGGATTTATTGTAGATGAGAAAACACAAGCAAACGATTTATCTGAAGGTAAATGACTTGTGTTGTCGGTACAACACAAGTATTTATATTTAGCCTCCTTCGAGTCCACTTCACCAAGAATGTACCGCCTCTATTTATCCCCTGGGTGTCGTAATAAACGACTATATAGCAAAGTATGCAGGACAGCAAAGAGAATGAAAACCTTTCTTTTAAGGAAAGACTTGTGTTGAAGAACCTTTAAAAGTTGATGACCATACCTTTGCCATTGCTGTTTTTGTTTGAATTGACTTCTCTCTCTTCTGTGTCGTTCTGTATATCTTCGTACATTTCTTGAAGTCTGAAATTGAACAAACATTTATAATTTACGTATTTTATTCATATCATTAACAACCAACAATCAGCGAGGGCAAGCAACGACGGCGCGGTTAGTATCTGGATGGGTGACCGCTGGTGGCATGTTACCATGAGCGTCTCCGTGATTCGGAGGTCACGTTAAGCAGTCGGTCCCGGTTGTTATCATACGATAACAGTCGTGAAGCTTAGTTGGAGGCCTTCGGGCGGCTTAAAAACATCCAATGGCAAGATTTACGTAGCCATATATATATATATATATGTATATATACATATGTATAGGCTTAATTTAAATTAGCGCATCACCTCTTGCAGGCAGCTTCGCGACATCAATCCCAACAATATTTGTTCTACGACTTTTTACAATGCTTGATTAATAACCAAAAAAAATAAAACAAGAAAAAGTTTGCTCCCTCAGTTATTTATTGCTATGTATGTAAGAAATACGTAAAATGACTTTGCACAGACTGAAGCATCAGAGATACATAATCGTAATTATTGCCAAAGATATTCTTATAGCAAGCGGGAACAATTTATAATGTGTGCTCCTAGACACGGAGGTCTCTATATGTTAAGAAATGGTCACCCATCCATATTTTGACCTTTCTAGGATTGCTTAATCTGCGTGGTTACCACTGAGACACGAGCCGAGAAAATAGATATTTACAATCTTTATGTTTTATTAAAACTTACCTAAAGTATTCAGCTCCTTCGACGCTGATGGCTATAGACCTGATGATTTCCATGAGGCAGGCGTACGCAACGGCAATGCCGTACCCGTCTTGTATCGTCGGCGCTTCTGTTCGGTCCAGCATCTCAATACTGTAATAAGAAACAAACAGGTACACAAGGGTACAAAGAGATTTATTAATTAATATTAAAACCGTGAATTTATCTATATAGTTATCCATTTCATAAAAGATTTATCACGTAAGGGATGATAAAGAAAACAAGCAAGTGCATGTTACGTCATGCCCAATGTAACGTTCCGTACTACGGAAACCGTCATCAGTCAGGTTTCTAGTCTAATAGTCAGGGAGGTATAGTGTGGACAGACGGACGGCCATGACGTAACTACAAATAAGGGGTCGCTTATTGGCATTATTACTACGGAATACTAAAAAAAACATAAGTATTTTAGTAAACTAGTAGTAGGAGTTTGACTGAACTATTCCTAGAAAAATTTTTTCAAATGAAGACCAGGAGTAGACGTATCGGCCACGGACCAATAAATAATTATCTTTTCATTTTGTTATCGACAATTTGACGCAAAAAAAAATCGGCTCGAAGGACCATATGGGTCGCNTGGGTCGCTTACAGCTTTTTGAATGACAGACGTTGCTTAATTTGATGCTATTTATTTATTTCACACAAAATGCTTTATTAAACTAACGATATAATGTGAAATAATTAATGCTAGTGACTACACCCGGTTATTGATGAAAGTGCACTGATTTATAATGGTTTTACCGATATGAAATGTGGATGTAAAATGCTGACAGCGTCAAAAGTACGGTCATTGGCTCGTACAGACGGTGGTTTTTAAAATACTCATACATTATACACCAGTGCATTATTTTTCATTTATTAATTGGTTACTATCCGAGCCCTGCGGTACAACAAAAACCTCGGTTAACGCCTTAAAAAAAAACCTGTAAAAAGTATCCTATGTCCGTCTCCTAGTTCTAAACTAAAATGCAAAACTTGGTGATTTTTGTGATAATAACCAACAAAATATCAAAATTTTGGTTATTCAAAGAAAAGAAACGTTAATATTTGTTCATTGCCTCTCTATTCTCTCATATATATATACTCACTATACTGATTTAGCAGTTCCTGGTTCGAATGTGACACACAACGGTAACCACACCCCTTTCCAATAGAACCCTGACTGTTGAGGTATACCAGCTGAACCTGCAAGTTAAAAACAACTCTATTGAAAGGATATTAATATCAAACTAATATTTATACAAGGTTACGAGCTGTCTTTAGGCAAATATAGTGCAAACTCGATTAACCGGAATAATTGTTGTAGGGATTCGGGTAATCGAAAATCCAGATAGCCGGTTTTTGTGCCCATGGTGTACATACAGAATGGAAAACAATACATACATAGTCGACCTTAGGGTGGTGCAGAATTGTTGTGAAGTATGTTATACAACTTTAAATCTAAGATACATATATAAGCAACATATATACATACATAAATATAGATACAAAATATACTGTACTTACATATATTTACATGTCAAATAAATACATATATATCAATTTACATTATATTCATACACTATGGATTTGACAAATTTGGTTGGCCTGTTATCTTTTTGATAATTCTAGCATATCACTTAGAAAGTGTTCATGTACCTTTTATTAAATGCAAAACGGTTAGTAGACTTTCTGATTTCAAATGGGAGCGAACGAAGTCTGTATTGTGGGAGGGGCAATACGCTCAAAAAATGCACCTTGCGCACGACCACCCCAACGGCGTATGTGCTCTCACGTGTGTGCCCGTTCGGGTTGCTGTCTAGCTGAGAATAACTTCGTGGACGCTCTGCAGTTTCCGGCGAACGGGTGTAAAACGTAACGTAATGGTTAATTATTTTTTTTTGTTTCGCGCCCACCCAACATAACGTATTGAATTTGACATGCCGTAAAAACGAAATTTTTGAAAAATTTTACATGTACCTACTAGAAAAAGTACTGGGAGATCGTTTTTTGTTTTTTCGAAAGACGGTCCCCATTTCATGTCATCCACGTTTTTTATAATTTTTATCATGACGAAGACTTGAAGACTCGAAGACTTAGAATTGAAGACTCGAAATACTCGACATTGGCAGAAATAGCTGATCCGGCTGATTGCCATATCATCAAAAGAAGAAGAAGAACATAACGTATGTATACTTAGATTAGTTTAAGATCTTAGTAATTAAGGTTAAGTAAGAAATGTTTATAATTGAAGTGAAATTTCTTTTAGCCGCGTTGAGCACTTTTTGGTAGGAGAAAATCTTATAGGATCGCATCACCGAAATGATAATGTTTGACGTTGATAATTTTAATTTTAATATTAAGAATGTTCTAATTTTACACATTAATTTTAAAATTACCATTAAAAGTAATAAGGTTTCACTTCAATCGGGGTTTTTTTTTGCATTACCGTTTTGTCCGCGGTTTAATTTTGTTTTGTTAGTCAATGGATGATCCCAGAAAAAAAACCACTTTAGTGATATTAAGAAATTACTAAAGTAATCATAGGTCACATCATTACTTCGATCCTAATTAACATGATAAAAATACATAATTTCACGTCAGTTGTTGGAGCAATTAAAAAAACAAACACACATCGTGCTTCGTTTGCGTAACATAACTCTTTTCATTCTTTAAAATGATATAAGAGACTTGTAATCTATTAGGTCAAGATTGTCACATAATTGTTGAAATAAGTATAAATAAAATGTACAAATCGTTAATAGCAAAACTTATTTTACATTTATTATTCCTGACGCACATTTGTTTGACGCTCGGAAGTAGAGGTAAAACCAGTACCATAAGCATTTATAATTGCTATAATTTTCAAAAGAATATAGTACAAGTAGGAATACAGTTAGTATGGTTACGGTTTGAGAATACAGCACGTCGCTGCATTGATTATTATTGATAATATCATATATTATATTTGATATATTTACTGTGGGTTTCGCAAGAGCAGAGCAAACTAAGCCTGACAATAAGAGAAAGACAACTTGTGCCAATTCGTCTGGCGGCATAGTATATCAGACGAAATCCTCTTTCCAAAGAGAGGCATATGTCCACCAGTAGACTGTAAAAGCCTATTGAATGNTTTTCGAGATTTTTTTAAATATCTAGATTCTATTATCTATGAAAGCTAGATAGACAAATATAATACTTATCTACATATTTCGGTTTTACAAGTCTTGGATAGATATATTTATTTTACACTTTATGCACTTTATACATTGGCAGATCAAGTAATACCCAAGGCATTCTCTTCCAGTCAAACTTAGGGTGGTGTAAAAATCTTGTAGGTAGGCGTAGAGGGTTACATAATAAGTGAGAAATATATAAATACATAAATAATAATATCAATAAATAATATTTCGGACATTTTTAACACACAACGCCATCTAGTCCCAAACTAAGCAGAGCTTGTACTGTGGTACTAAACAGCTGATATTAATACATATATACTTTTTTTTTGTAAAAACATACATATTATACATAGAAAACACCCAAACTCCGAAGCAAATCTTTGTAGATCATACAAACATTTGGTCAGATTCAGGAATCGAACCCGAGACCACTAGCATAGCAGTCGCATACGCTAACGCTACGCCACCGAGGCAGTAGTAATAGTTGTATTTGTCATACATAGATATATACATGTAATAAACAACAACCATAATTCGGTAAATCCTATCAATATTATAAACGCGAAATGTAAGGATATTTCTTACTCATTTGCGCTCAAATTTATGAACGGGTTTAATGGAAACTTCACAGAAATATAGATTACACCTATTTACCGCGGTAACCAATACACTCGGGCGGAGTTGTGGACATAAGCTAGTAATGTTATATGGCAGACAGCTATCTGAAACTTTAATTAAACAAACTTACCAGACTGAGTATTGACATTAGAGGCGACGAACAAGCTCTGGACATAGGCGCCGAGGGCGTTAACTATGTCTTGGAAAATGTTCGTGGCGTGAGGCTTCATGTCGTAACACTCGCAGAAGGCTTTCAACAAATCTGTGGACAGAAGGGAACAATAATTAATAACCATTGAAAGAGGGAGAGGTTATCTACATACATAGAAGAGGAAGGTGACTGACTAAGATACCCACAGATCAACGTACAGCCCAAATCGCTGAACCTAGAATTCTGAAATTTTGCATTTAGGTTCTTTATAATAACGTTAGAGAGCACTGAGAAAGGAATTTTGGAAATACCACCCTGAAGGGAGTATAAAGGGGATGAAAATATCTAATTCGAGAGCGAGCGAACGAAGCCACGGGCAAAAGCTAGTTAATTATACTTGATTTTACGTTTAGTCACGAATATGTAAATACATATTTAATTTGTTTGCTTTATAAAGGTTTTTTTATAGCATTAGCTACGAAAATGACTATACTCTGCCTTTTGGAAAAGATGACCAGAATCAAAGAGCGGTGGTCACCATCTTCATGCGAATGCAGATTATGCAGCATGGTGACGAAGACAATGCAGCATGGTGACGAAGACAATGCAGCATGGTGACGCAGACAATGCAGCATGGTGACGCAGACAATGCAGCATGGTGACGCAGACAAAGCAGCATGGTGACCCACACTCTGGGCAGTGAGTTGCTTAGATCGAGGACTATTTAGATCGAGAGCATATGTCTACCACTAGAACTTTGACTTCCAAGGCTAGCAGTTTTCCGGTTGTAAAAGCTCGTCAGAAAACTATTCATGATCAAGACCATAGAGACGACATAGCGTAGCAACTACCTAGAAAGGTAACTACAATTTATATAATAGATATAATACAAATTCAGTCACTCTTGGTTCTTTATGAGTTGCTGTAGCCTGTAGTAAGAACGCCGTCTAACACATCTCCAGGCTTCCACCTATGTTTCTATATTGAATATATTTACGTATATTAATTGGGTTGTTCGTGGTAGTCGGTTTAAAAGCCGGTTATATTTGGTTGAATTGTTAATCACAAAAGCTACTGGTTCCAATTGAAAGGTTTTCTTGTATGGAAAGTTCAGGAAGGTTCTTAAAACTCATTGAATTTCAGCTATTGCCCGATAATTTAAGTCTTGTTATGTGTAAGGGTTCGTTTAATTTGGCAAATAAACCTTATGACGGCTACACCTTACAACGAAAATCAAATCTATTTATATTCGACCTTATGTATAGTCCAGTAGAGTTCACTGTTCTATGACATAATGCATTATTATTAGAACTTACTAGAATCACACAAATAAACCGACCGTCGTTTCTTTTCTCGAATCTTCACGATATTTAAAATAACAATATAGTCCTTGGGTTAAACCTAAGACGAACCTCGACTAATAATAGACTGCATCATTCGTGTTCTAGAACTGTTCGAACATTTCCAAAAAAACTATCATAATATGTATATAGAAGCACTTACTGGGCTGGATGGTCATTTTATGTAATACTTCCAATGCTAATGCTCTTTGCCACATCGGTTTGTCTGGGTCGAGGAACTTTATTGTCAACGACAGGAAAATTTCGCATTCTGTTATCTGAAAATATGTTTGAATGTATTTTTTTATACATTAAATTCGTATGTTGCGTAGATACATTACCAAGTCATGCTAAACATTCATAGATTAACTGTTGTATATGAAAATCAGAGATGCAAATATTNTAAATATTAATACACACTGAAACAAATTGTATGATTGTAAAAACAAACAGTACCACGCATACGCATACACAGTCACACACATACACACTCACACATACACAAAACCAAGGTTTTTTTGTAATATTAATTAATCATCATGTTTTAAGATATTGATGATATCAAGGGCTGTACCTATTAATACAAGTGAAATATAAGCTTATAAGTTTCAACACGATATAAAATAAAATAAATAAATATTTTTGGATATTTAACACACAAAGCCATGTAGTCCCAAACTAACCAGACCTTGTATTATGGGTACTAGACAACTGATATAAATATATATTATACTCATAATACATATTATACTGTAAGTACATACATATTGTACATAGAAAACACCCAAACTCCGAAACAAATGTTTGCAGATCATTTGGCCCGACCCGGGAATCGAACCCGAGACCTCTAGCACAGCAGTCGCACACGCTACCATTGGGCCGCTGAGGCAGTCAAAAATGTCTATTGTATATAGGCAATAAAGTATGGAATTAAGATATAGTTCTGCCATAGTACATAGCTCTACCTTATTTGGGACCAGACTGCCGTATTTCAAATATGTGAAGTTTTATTATTAATTAATAAAAATGATGGAATAAATGTGTGTAATTACCAATATGCTGTGGTACTTGTGCACGATGACGGAGACCAGCCTGAGCAGGCGCATGGTGACAGGGAAGTGTGGGCGCTCCGCCACCGGAGGCGTAGCTGCGCTGCCCGCTCCCGGAATGTGGAGCGCCGTGAACGCAGCCCTAACAATACAACACACCTTGATTTGTCAACCCGACTTCATTCTCGTTAAGAAAATAGTGACGTATCGATCAAGCCCCGCCCTCTGACCAATCAGAGCCCCTAGCCAAAATGATATTCTACAAACGTGAACGTTAACAGAAAACTAATAAATGTCAAACACAGTCACGTGGCCAATAATATAAAAGAATAGAGGCGTAAGAGGTTCAAGGGCTAAAACTCACAAGGGCTTGTTGGTACCAAGTACAGTGGACCCCCGATAATCCGGCCCCTGTCTAATCCGGCGCCCCCTGTAATCCGACATGACTTTGAATTATGTTTGACAATCTTCGCTAATGTAGAAAAAAAATTGATGAATATTTCAAAGCATCATAATTTGATAAATTCACTACATGATTTTGATTAATAATTCTTGATTATTTTGGTAGATATGTATGTGCATTTATTTATGCTCAATTTTATAATAAAACGTAAGCTTTCAATAGTTATTTAATTTACTAAATTCGACTTACATAAATTAAGTATGATTTGTACTTCAAAGTACATATGTACATATAACATATAGATTCTTATTATTGGATATGTAATTTGTCGGATTACAAGGTACTCTTTTGTAAAAAAATTCCGGACTATAGCGGTCTTAGGCAGTGCTCTATAATCCGACAAATTCGATAGTCCGACACTGCCCTGCATAATGTTTGTCGGATTACCGGAGGTCCACTGTACGCAAAACCAATGTTTTCCTTCACAGGTTAGTTTATTACTAAATACCTTTTTTTAACAGTTAGTAGTCCTAATTCTTTTACACTTTACTGTTCAGTTGTTTTAGTGAAGCGATTTTCTTGTAAGTATATATTCCAGATATTGTCTATTTTTAATGTGATATATCTCATTTTAGTCAATCATCATAAGTTTCAACTTCATCTACTTTGCATTTTTTACACGAGAATTAAGTTTGACAAGGCAAAATTTATTAACCGACTTCATAAAAGAGGAAGTTCTCCATTCGATTGTATTTTTTATGATTGTACCCTCAGAACTTTAGACTGGGTGAAGATGATTCTTTGTTTTTTAGTATTTAGAGGTATTTAGCTATTTAGAGTTTTAGAACAACAGAATCAGCACCAATATTTAGTGTTATTAATAATAATACTTTATTTCGTTAACCAGCCTTAACATTTTTAATAAGTGACAACTGTGAACTTTTAAGCAAACAAGTAAACAGTCTCTGCATTCTTCCACAACAATTATGTTAATATAGGAACAGTGAATATTGTTTTTATCCGATGACAAATGTCAAAACGATCGAAATGGCTGAAAAAAAAAACCCAACGCAAGATTACGTTGCCACAACGTTGTCTTGCCAGGCCCAACCCGCACTTGGGCAGCATGAGGACGTATGGCCTTAACCCTCTCTTGAGAGGAGACCCGAAACCCGCAGTGGGACATTATGAGTTGTTTGATGATGATAAACTTAAGTAACTAAACAAAACTTATATAATGTTATATTACTACTTACCTGTATTTAACATTAGGTGAGAACAGTCTTATAATGAGGGCGCAGACATGTTCCTTCAATAGAAATCTGAACTCTGGTATCTGAAACAATCGTTTTGTATGATTATATTATGGTTATAGAACTTATTGTTTTCTCAAATGAAATTAGCAACTAATTTAACTCATGTGAAACATTTAACAAAAAAACAAGATTTACATAATAGTGATACATTAATTAATGGTATTTTTATTTAAACTTGTTAACAGGAAAGCACTAGTACATACCCACATTATCATGTCATAAATCTTCACCAATTCCGTCAATAAAAAAAAAATTACTACACGGTTGGCCTAGTGGTTTCAGTGGTCGCCACACCGCTTCCTATTGCGCCAAGTGTTGTGGGTTCATATCCTACATAGGACAACACTTTGTGTGATCCATAAATTGTTGTTCTAAGTCTGGGTGTACTTTGTGTCTTTTTCATGTATGTTGATAAAGATCCCCGTGACATA
Source organism: Hyphantria cunea (assembly GCA_003709505.1). Lineage (NCBI taxonomy): Eukaryota > Metazoa > Arthropoda > Insecta > Lepidoptera > Erebidae > Hyphantria > Hyphantria cunea. The sequence goes on from PKRV01000501.1 coordinate 52,318, forward strand.
GGAATGTATATTACTAATGCGGGAGTTGTCTTTTTAAAAGAGAGAAAGAAATAATCTTATACTAGGATTATCACACTCAGTTAGGACTTAAAAACATAATACTGTCATAAGCTCATGATCAACAGTGAACACGCTTAAATACATTCCGGAGAAAATATTATTTGGTTGGTTGGTTGCCTGGAAGAGATTGCTTTTGGCAATAAGGCCGCCCTTAGTACACTCCGTCTCACATTTTATGTACTTTTTTCTAATTGTAATATTATAGTGTGCAAATAAAGAGTTTTTTATCTATCTATTTAACAAGTAACTGTTTGCTTGACTTTGCGTTGAGTAAATTACCACAGGTCGCATTTATTTATTCTAACAAACTCTAAAAATGAGGCATGGAGGTTAGGGTTTGTTTTCCGCAGGAGATTGTGCCGAGATATTTAAAACAAGCATAAATAGTTCATCACATTATCATTTATCAAACATGTATTAGCAGAAAAAAGTTTTCAAACGAAACTTAATTAGTAATAATAATCGAACACAATGTCTAGTTCCCTAAAGAACCGGAGATCCTAAGGGATTTTCCATACATCGACCGAAAAAAGGACACAAGGGTTGTGAATAATCGGTTGCGGATTCCAACCCCAATCCTGTGTTATTTGAATGCATTTCACTTGGTGCACTCTGTAAAAATATGGTAAACTGATTCTGCAGGTGTGGCATAAGTTTTTAAATGAATTACTCACCTTAAAGAAAACGGGTGAGAAGTCAGTGAGAACTGTATCGAGGAGTTCGAGTCCGAAGGTCTTCGGCACGTCTGATATGCCAACCAACCAGTGAGCCGAGTCGCCGTTGATTAGCTGTATAATGTCCTTGGAAAGAGAACAAGAAGATTTATATACTGTCTATCAAGCCCCGCCCCCTAGACGATTTTGTAAGAGTTAATTTCTAGAAACCTGATTGGTCAGGGGGCGGAGCTTAATTGGTAGTCTCTATTTTCTAAACGCGAATGGATTATACCTAGTATCTATTTACCTGTAATATTAAATAAGCATCGACAGCACATGGTTTTAGGTCCTTTGGAGCTTTATTATTCGTCTGTGGTCTGATATCAGCAGGATTTACTTTCAAAACACCTGTAAGAGATGAGATTTTATAGATTGTTTCAAGGTAAAGTTTGTGGTGGAACAGGCAATAATATTTGTCGAGTATCGAGTTGCAGTTTTTTTGCTTTGTTATTATTGCTTTTTGTGATATGAGTAAATTGTAATATAGGATATCTTAATTAATAAAAGAGCGCATCTCGCCATTAAACAATTTCTTTGTCGATTATAAAAAAAATCATATTCCTACCACTTTCCTAAACATAAATAAGTATTCAAACAGTCAATGATGGCATACTTATCATAGTATAAGCTCCGTTTAGTTTGAAGCAGAATGGCGTGGTGCGTTAGATGTAACTAATGTCCTTTCCCTTTATTTGGGATGGGTGATTGATTGAGAAATGGTATTAGCTTTTTTTTATAGACGATAGCGTATGTGACGTCAACCAATCTTGGGAATTTAACCGTTACAATATTGCTATTTAGAATAAACAAAGGTTTACGATGAAGTGTATGACGAAATCGGACTGACTGAAACTACCTTAGGAAGTAAGTCCCCATATAAGCCATTTTACTACACGACTATTTTAGTAGTTCATTCATTAGTAATAGGTAATTCGGTAGGTCGAACCAAATGTTTGTATGATCTGCAAATGTTTCGGAGTTTCGACGTTTTCTATATATAATATGAATGTAATTACAAAAAAAGTATATATGTATTTATATCACTTGTCTAGTTCCCATCACATAAGTTATGCTTAGTTTTGGACTAGATGGCGTTGTGTGTAAGATGTCCAAAATATTTATTTATTTAATTATCTTCAACGGTTTATTATAGTCCACTGCTAGATATGAGTAATTCTTAGAAAGAAAGTTTTTGTTTACTAATCACACTTTTTTTGTCCGTGCTAAAATTCCTTAGGATACCACCTCCTGTGGTCGTCGGACTCAAACCGACTAAAACCGCACGCCATCGCGGGTACTAGGAGCTGGGAAACCAGGTGCACCCTAGTAAAAAAAACCCTGGTACACCGACGTACTTCAGACTACCCACTGATTGTAGGTGGCCCCCTCATGTGTAGGAACCCTAACGTTCTTCTAATAATAATTAATAATAATTTATTGTTTCTCTCACATAGTACAATATTACACTAGGCAGTTCTTCTATTCAGAAAAGGGCGCGAGCACTTTATAGGAACATCTCACTGGCTAGAGAGGCTTGTATTTCTCATTGCAGTGCTGATGTCCTGCACAGTTTCTTGCCTTAGTCGGCTCTGGCGACATGCATGGGATAGGTAGAGGTAGTACACTTCGTATTCTCTCTTCCGTAAATACACGGACAACAAGTATTTAGTAATATTAACTTCTTTTTATACCCTAAGACCTACCATCAGCTTCAGAGAGAGCTCTCTCAAAGACCAAAGCAACCAGTTGGCGAACGGTTGCAGCGGCTGCGTGGCTTGTGCTTACGTCACGATTCTCCGATGGTGATACCATTCGCATACACATCACCATTGTCTGTGAAATCAATAAGTGATGAGCGAGTTAATAAAGCGGCAAGGAGTCAGTAGCAGTCCTACGTAGATAGATAGAAAACTCTTTATTTGCACACTATAATATTACAGCGTAAGAAGAGAGTACATTAAATATGAGACGGAGTGTACAAAGGGCGGCCTTATTGCCTAAAGCAATCATTTTTTTATTTTCGATACCAGGTTTGAAGAATAAAAAAAAACAAAGATTTCTTTTTGCGTTAAGAATCCTTAATTTGTGTTTTTTTTTAAAGTTTATGTACCCAGTGTCATTCTCACGACTAAGACGAATCTATTGACACCACTCACACAAAAATATGATAAGCCGTTTAGGCTCTAAGGCATGCCAAAGCAATAGACATACGTATATACACTCTAAAAACATAACCTCCTTCTTTCGCAGTCGGGACAAAAGACCGAAACGGATTTTCATCTTGTCAAAATTTTAAAGCCATCTGTACAGACATTTTGAGTTATAGGTAGTAAATAAATAGTCTTTAAGATGTCTTTAATTGTGAAATAGATTTTTTATTACCTTACATATTCTCTCGCTCTCGTATATATTAACCATCTTGATTTCTTATGTAAAAATTTAGATTTCACTATGCTGATATAAAATAATTTAAATAATACTATTATTTTAAAACTAATACTACTATACCAATATATTTACAAAAAACTATGAAATCGGTTTTGATAATATTTATACGCTTTTAAAACTGTTTCTTAATAACTTTAAAAATATTTGTGTTGTTAATCCCACACCTAAACAAGACATTAGTGCCATCCAGTAAAACACAATTTAAAACTCATTTTATAAAACTACATGATCACTTTAAAAAATAATAATTGTATTGAATAATAAAAATAATACACTTTACATTTCAAATTCCACAATCGGTAACTTTACCAGACATTTGTTAGATAGAGTAGAAGCTACTATCAATCAACAATTTGTTGAACTCACATAATCTACGAATATTATCTACAAACAAATGTTTTACATGGTACAGCACTTTGAAACATTAAGCGGTCATGTTACATTTCAACTTCCTGTTCCTGAATGAAGCGGTGTTACAATATAACAAAAAAAAACTTGTAAAAAACTGTAACTTTAAGAATACGAGCCAGGGCCGTTATTACAAATGTATTAAAACTAAATTCATTAGAATCAGTTCAGTAATTTAGGTGGAATATGTAGGGACTTCCACATACAGCGCAACAGCAATATACTACAGCGCTATCTACAGAAGGTACACTGAACTACAGGATGATGTTACTACACGGAGTACAAAAATCTACTAATCCTGAATTGCGCAATAGAAGTTCTCACGCCCATTAGCACACATACAACATTCCAACATCAACAGATATTGTTCCGCGTAGTATGTTTATCTACTCCCTGGGATGACGAGTAGGGACACTAAGTATTGTTAGACCATCATCACACGGAGAAAACAAGACAACTATCATCAGTCTATCACAGTCCACTGGAGTATACAGGCCTCCAAATGTACGCCTATTGGTTTGATCTTCGGTTTCCTGCATCCAGCCCCTGCCAAAACATCTATATTACATTTATAATTGTCACTTACCCTAGCTAAAGTGTCTCCATGTACCAAATCGGAGGTAGTCATCAGCAGAGCTGCGGTCTGCAGAAGCTTCAACTCCAGTACTCCACCCTGTCCCAGGTTATACAGACAGTCCACCACATGTCTAGCTCCTTTAGCATCTATACCTTGTTGTGCTATCAGACGTTGTATAGTTCCTAGGCAGAACTGAAAAATAATTATTTTGTGTATATTAGTGACTAGACTAGTTACTAGCCCAGCTCCAGCTGTTATGATTTTATTTGTTACAGCGTAAAAAAATTTGGTTGTAAAGTCTAGATCTTTTCTGAAAGAATCTACGGCATTCTTTTTTAAATCATATATAAACATCTTTCTAGAAAATTACAAAAAAAAAGATTTATATATTATACAACCGATAAAATAAAATCACCGCGATTCAGCGCAACGATACAACGACCTCTAGGGTTGTCCTCAATCATTTATTGCTATACAATGTTATGATAACGCTAGAGGCTCTCACAGCCCAATTGCACTCGGTGATTAGAAACAATCATCGATGCTAAGTAACGGCGGCGCGGTCTATACTTGGTGGCACGATAGGTACCATAAGCGTTTCCGTGATTTGGAGGACACGTTAAACAGTCGGTCCCATTTGTTATCATAGGCTAACCATCCTGAAGCTTAGATTGAGGACTTTTGGTGGCTTAAAAAAATCCAATGGCAACATTATACAACCACATTGTTCTTTTGCCAGTCCCCAACTCGCATTCGTGTGGGGCGTATGGCCTTGACCCTCTCTCCAGAGGAGACCCGAGCCCAGCAATGGGACATTACGGGTTGTTGATGATATTGATGAATGTTATGATACTCAACAAGCATATTTATTATTACTAGTGGTTACTAATAATAAAATTATTATGGTGCTACAGCTTTTTACCTTTATAATTTTTAGATCCTTGGATTCACATCCTTGTACCAAGGGATACAGAATCTGATTGACAACTCCATATAGTGATGCCTGAGGGTTATTGGCAGCCAATGACAACTTTTCAATAGCTTCATCACAGGCCTAAAATAGAAAAAAAGACAATTAACACTTTCACCTTTTTAAAAATTTGTCCAAAAGCTAATTTTAAAATTATGTCTGCCTAATGCCTGTTTATTAAGATGAATTTCTGGACCGTCTGGATCAATTTTGACTAGACTTTTGTTGTAAGATACAATTATATGCATTTAAAGAAAAAATGATAATTTGAAATTAGATACAAAATGTTTTATTTTATTTATTCGTATAGATATATTATATATGAATATCCAGTAACATTCATAGCTATAGCATATCAGTGCTAATAAAAAGAAATATGAGCAGAAATAATAATAATCCATACATCCAAAAGGATGATTATAAATATCCATTTTATAGGAAGCCTCTAAGGCTGTTCCTGTGGATGCGACATGGGCTATGACTGAGTGCCTTCTTGGATGGTGTCATAATCGACGACGTGGGACTACAGAAATATGAGACCTTGTTTTTACATAGGCCTCGAAACGGGCTATTTGAAGCTATTACTGACTTGGAAAACTGCGACTTATGATGTGAAAGTACATCAAAGTTGTATGCAGAAATAAAATTAAGTGACATTGAGAAATGGATATATAGTACCTATTAAAAAGAAATCTTTTTTCACTCACTTTTCATCACCATCTACTTGTATATTTTCCTTTCACATAGAAATGTAACTAATAGTAAATCAGATACTTTTTTACTAAATAACTTATTATAAATAAATAAACGTCACGAAAAAGCATGACTAATTGTCATGTTCCGCCTGAGCCGAGCGTCAAGCGAGAGCGCAGAACAAGCGATAGAGAGGCACGATCAATCTAAGCGTTCGGCTTGTGATGCATATTTTTCATCAATGTTTTCTTATTACGTTATCACATAAAATTATCGTTGGTAAGTCGATTTTACGGACAACATTTTATTTTTATATATGTCGTTATTGTTTTATTTTTCTTTACTTATTTACTCCTGAGTTGCGAACATTTATGAGGCCGCAGGTGCCATAACCATCATCATTAGCCTATTGCTGAACAAATCTCTAATTACATGTATCATCGTCTTCTTCCTAACCTTTATTATGACCAAGATTATTTAAGAATGGCTACAATTTTTTTTTATGGAGCGACTAGTAATCTCCGAAAACCTGAGGGTGAGCTAAATTTGAAGATTGAATCATTGTCAATATATTTGAGGGCATTGACTTCCCAATAACGAACATTAGATGTATGTTGTAATAAGAAAATCTATAAGTATGTTTCAGTCCAGAATTTACAGATTTTTCAGAAAGAACTAATTTCTTTTATAAGAATTGTTTTGACATTTTTGACTCTAATCATGTATTTCAAAGGAATCTTATTATCTTAATCAATTTTCATAATATCTACGAAAAAATTACAGATAAGATTAATAAAGTACTTTCACGTAACTATGTAATACAGACATATTTATTACTAGCTTTTAGCTTGCAGTTATGCCTGTTTAAGTCGGTAACCACAGTGATTTTATAAACTAATGAATTTCATTTTTATTTGTCCGTTTTAACTTATTGAAATAAAACAAACACTAAATGTAAATTGGAGAATACCGGAGGCCACACCCCAACCCCTTCTCCCATCCCTATCCTTCTCCCCATCCCCCAAAGGGTGGCAACACATTTGTGACTCCTCTTGTGTTGCAGATGTTCATGGACAGTGGTAATCGCTTACTATCAGGCGATACGTCTGCTGCATCTGCTCGTTTGCCCGCTATCCCATATAAAAAAGAAACTAGAACAGATAAGAGAAAACCACATCTAAATTGGTTAGGCCACTTTTGAGATTAGCATGCACAGACAAACAAAAATTCTAAAAGCTGTTTGTTTTGAGTTGTATTATTTAATCTGTGTGATTCCTCAAACTGAAATGAAATGAAACAAACACTAAATATTAAGTAGAGAAAACCTGTTAAAATGTTAAATGAAGTTTACTAGAATAAATGAGAGAAAATTGCATTAAAATTGGTTTATCTGTTTTTGGGATTGGCATGCACAAACATACTGACAAAGAGCCAAAAATTCTAAAACTCACTGTTTTTGATTCTATAACATTCATAAAACCCCCATAATAGTTTTGATAGTGAGAAGTAATAATTTTATTACATATATACATTTTTTAAAAATTGTATAAGGCCACTGTGTGTCATTTTTTACATGTGTGAAAATGGACCTATTTACCAAAAAAGTCATTGGCAGGAAAATGTAACTAAGATATTAAAATAGATATGTAAAGACAAGTTATTACTGCAGGACCGACAGAATACAACAATTAGTAACTCCACCCCAACAGTTAGCATGTTATGTACCAGAGTTTGATTGATTTATCATCTAATCAAATATAATTGAGAGCAGTAGCCAGTCAACACTCGAATCTTATTAGACTTTAAGACTAAGGTTGCCGCTAAATAACCAAAATTAAAATATTTTTCAGGATAAATACGACTTCGGCATTGAAATAATATAGTGCGACTTAAGTGACGATTTGTTAAATAAATATACGTTTTGTAAACCTAATTTTCACTTAATATGTAGAACTATGAGTTAAGTAAAGTTCTAACAAGATTAATTGGACCAAAACAATAAAAACCTCTCTTATCTGAGGATATTTCTTCTTCGTCTCCAAACTCAAAGTCTTGAAATCATTTTGAAGGACTTCCATAAATTTCTTCGTGGAGTCATCACCGGTTACAGCGCTTACGAACGCCATTGTTTAATTTATTGATACTTATTCACTTAGTCACATCATAATTTACGTAAAAAATCATAGAAATTGAATTTATGCCATGTACACAATCGACATCACAATTTTCAGTTCGGAAACAAATGGCATCCAACAACTCATAAAGGAAATTCGGTTTTGTAACAACTTTAAACTGACAATGATAATGAATATATTTTTGAACTGTGATTACAATCTATATCAAATAAAAAATCAATAAATCTAATATGAAAGGATAACATCAGTCGATTTAGGATAACAACAGATACTAGACAATGATGTCATCTGCTCCATTTAAATATTTGTTCCTGTTTTAGAACGATAACAGTACACGTTTCATACCTAATAAATAGCAAAGTTTAATGGTATCTGAAAGAGTTTCAAAAATATAAATATTTGATTATATTTAAATAATACTATGAAATAAAGAAAGCAAAATCACACACTTTTTTATAATTTATTAAATTTTTTTTTTATATAATTTATTAGCTTTGATAAATACTACTACTACGACTTATTGACATATAGCTTATAATTTCTCCCCAAGCCTGCCTAAAAAGAAACGAATATGTCAGTTTGATTATTGGTATGCCCATTACAAAAAAAGAAACAGTGTTTCAGGTAATTTTGTCGACCATTTTTATACGTTGTCGAAGCTAATTTGTTCATTTCATGATATCAAATGGTTCTTACTTATACAATATTTAAAGGTTGAATGAATAGTCAGCATATGATCACATGATACTATAGTTTATTTCAATTATAAGGATTCTTACTAAGTTATTGTTGTGGAGATTTAATAAATCATTCAGATAAGATATTGGCATTTGTTGATATTTTTATTACCATATATCAAGAGGTTTACCTGTAAATTAATCGTAAACTGCTTATTGAAGTGAAAGTGAAAGAAGAAATGCAAGTGATCGATGATGACCCACTTTTCACGGTAACATTTTTTTCTCCTATAGCAACATCGATAACTGATTGTGCAGAAGAAAAAACAATGGTGTGATTCCAGATTTTTATTTGTAAGTATTTATAGAATCCAATATCAATTTAGCTAAAGTAACGTTTCAGTGGCGTTAAAAACGTTCACCCGCCCGAAGATGCCGATACCGAGGTATAAAATGCATATTATCTATTAGAAATCAGTTTTGTTAGCTTGACGTGCTGTCATTTCAGTTTTTTATTCTATTTATTCAGCTTGATTCAGGTATACGCCATTTACTGCATTAGAACGGTCGTCGTTTGCAGATTTTATCATTATTGGTCATTAGAATCATCGCATTTCAAGTATAAAATGTATGTATAATCTGCCTGGCATGTTTAATTTCAAAGTGTCTGTTTCGTGTAACAACTGGTGAAGATTTTCATGCCGGTACCCAGTTTTCGTTATTTCAGTGTCATTTGCATAGTTTTTTTGTCGTGAAATGCGTCACGAAAGCAATCGGTTGGTATATGCCGGGCGGTTGTCTACTGTCGCAGTTTATACGCGTTTGTGCTCCATCGTACTGTTGTATCTTTCTGTAATTGTTATACTGTAAACAATACAGCATGTTCGTGTGTTTCATTGTGTAAATAACATTGCCTGTCATCTTAGGTATGTTAGTTTACTTAATTTGTAATGATAATATAGAAACCTGCATTTAGTATGTTGACACATTTATTGAGAATCTACTTTTGTAAATTGTCTGGCTGTCTATACACTGTATGCATGGATACTTATAATAACATTTAAGTCCATTTACTTCACTAGCTTTGCACTAAGTGCATATCAATTGCATTATAAAGGATTAACAAATATTTTAGAGCAATTAGCTTTAATAATGATTGACTCCGTGATAATACTATGTGTACAAATAGATTAGTGATTTGATATTGGTGCATACTCAAATTAATCAGTGGGTTATAACCAATTTAATAGTATTTTTCAATAAGCTAGAAATTTCAGTGTCAGGTAAAAAGAGTTGTATATGCTTATAAAAGCTTTTGATGTATACATATAATCACTGTTAGGAAATGGTAACTTGACCTTCAAAGATTGAGAGTATTACAATAAATATAGTTGAAAAAAAACTGAAAGACACACAAACAAATGTTTGTTGAAAACTAAACAAACAAACAGGAGAAGCTAATAAAACTGTTTTAAAAATGATTAAATGTATTGCATTTGAGTTGATGTAATGGCCATAAATTTTATAAGTGATAGTGAATTTAAACAACACGTGTAAGATCTGACCTTGAGTAAACAATATAATTACCTACATTATACTGCAAAACAAAGATTATGTTTTATTTGCTTCATAACAGCCTACAATTCATATTACAGAGATAGTACATTTGTAATTCATTCATTATTGATTTCCGAGTTTCAACTGTTTATTTTATCTAACTACATGTAAGAAAAAGGAAGGGTAATAGTATTGGCATTCTATGTTCGTTTGTATATTAAACTGTAGCGATTAAACTACTGAACAGATGTTAATGAATGAGATGTCAATTTTTTTTTGTGGAATAGTGGGCAAATGGTGAGCCCTCACAAGTGCGTTGCTAGCCTTTGAGGAATAGGAAGAGGGAGGGGGCAGGGCTTGTTGTATGAGCCTCCGGTATCCTCACTGGCTGAGTGAAACACAGTGCAGGCGCTGTTTTACACCAGTTTTCTTTGAAGCAGTGGTACTACTCTGTTCAAGTCCGCCCATGCATGCTGAAGAGTGGCTCTCCCTCTGTAAATTTTTGATGATGATTTGTAACACTTAGGTGCCTGCCTGGGTGACATAGGCTAAATATATCAAAAGTTTTTTTACGTAGCTGGGTTCAAGATTTTTAACCTTTTTCTCTCCATACTTAACATTTCTGCGAATATGCATATTAAATTGTAAAATTTTCGCACAACAATCACATTCTACTTCAAGGCTTACCAAAATTAAACACATTTTAGTAGACAACAAAATAAAACTAGTATTGTATTTATTTGATTCTTTGTTTAAACATTCTAATCTCTACATTTCGCATTTTTGTACTAGATTCCTTGAATTATTTTTTGGCCTTCATTTGAAATTGAATTGATAGTACAGAAGTATAGAAATGTCCTTGGGAGAGCATGCTTGGTGATCTGTTTATTCATTTGCCATTTTATACAAAAGGTATTTTATTGCATAATTTTGAGAAATTATTAGTAACCTAGCAAGTACATACTCTAAACCATACTTCCTCGTTATTATAAATTCGAAAGTAACTATGTTACTTTTTAACTAAACCACTGCATCGATTTCAATGAAATTTGGCATGGATACACGTTTTTCACATGGGCTACTAATTACTGCAATAACGGCATAGATGAGAGCTCAAAAGCTAGTACGAATGCAGAATTGTCTTATAAACCTATATGACATTTCAATGATGATATGAAACATTTATCTTATAGAATAGTCAGTTTAGTGAGGAAGCTAATTAGTATGAAATATATCTTATCTGGTTTTCATTAGAAATAGAAACAGATAAGTAAATTATCAGAAAATAACATGAACTACTCTAGAAAGTTGAGGATTATGTTTATCAACACAACTTAGATAATTGTATGCTTCTGTTCTAATTCGTGATTATTATTATTAACCGGTAGCGTCCTGTGGTGCTACCTGTGGTTGTTATTGTACCTCATTCCGTTCACTAGGATCCCCTGATTACATGCCCGGGTTTTTGCCCACACTGACCTTGAGTGATTTTTTTTACCGACTTCAAAAAAGGAGGTTCTATGTTCCACAGAAAGTATTTTTTCCACTTTGATTTTCAAGGAGCTCTAGAAGTTTTTGTAACCACAACGTCCATAAGAAAAAGTTGATAATACCCCACTACGTAAAATAAGTACAGTCTATGTCATCCGGGCCATTATTACGATTTATTGACACCTGATTCATTAAAATCGGTTCAGTAGTGGAGGCGCTACGACGGAACTTACAAACGTACATGCATAGGCTGCCTAAATTGTTACCCTTCCTTTTTACTACGCTCGGGTAAAAAGGTAAATATTTTTAGGCAGGACTTTGTGTCAATCTGAAATTTTACTGTCTACAACGTCGGATATCCTGTTAACTGGCCTTGAAGTTGTTCAAGCGGCGACTATCTATTTCATTGTTATTGTGATACCGTAAATATCGCTTTTAGTGGTAATAATATGATATTAGTTTCTGTCACGTGTAACAGATGGCGCCACTTGTCTGTCGGATTGTATTACTTACACTTCACAGGACTGTTCTTAGATCAGTGTCTGCAATTTGACACCAATTCCGAGACTTGACTTATTTTAAAACAACAAAATTGTAAAATCTTTTGATCGAGTCAAAGTTGCTGTGGATATACCACGGCGACCAGTCTCAACAGAGACCAGCCAACTAGCGGAGGTATTATAGTGCACGAATCTGAGCGTAAACACAGATGCACTTTCTCTGTTCCCTCACTCTCACAGTCCGCTGGGACGTGTATCTGAGACGACCGGGGAGAGATGAGGCGCAGGACTCTCCTAGACACGGGATTTAAACTCGGACTTCCAAACTCCGGGCTGTTATTAACCATTTTAATAATCAGAAGAACTTATAATACTTGGACCAGACTCCTGAATTTACCTCTTTCATTGGCTTGGCACACGCACACGCTAACCGCTAGACCAACGAACTTCTTTTTAAGCAGCGAAACACTTTAGAAGATCATGGATCATTCCCAGTATCTTGCTGGTTTTTCCCAATAGTCAATAGGTAGTGATGGTAGTTTTGATAGTTTTGGTAATCGCTATTAAATGCTTACCAACTTGTTCAATTTGACTTTGAGAATTTTCAGTATAGAACTACATGCATCGCACAAGTGCACAATATTTTCGTTCAGCCTTTGGATATCCATTGGTTAGTCCAATTGATGGCTTTGTTCTAAGAATAAAATTTTCTCATCACTATAGCTGACATTGAAGGTCATCTGAAAACTTGAGATCCTAAATAGGCATTCCAGCAATACTTAACAAAATCATTGCCATTGCACTTCCAGTTTTATTGAGACGTGCAGTGCAATCCTTCAAAATTATGTTGTGTATATAATCTATCACTTAGTATTTAATTGTAGATATACTTTAGTAATATTTAACATGATTTATATAATTTTATAGGTTGATACCATATTTAACTTGACTTACATTACTTGAACTTGGGTATCAGTCCCTACAATCAGTTTAAAATAATTCTAGTCCATCCAAGAATTGCCTGGAAAAAATATTCAGTAGTATGGCTCCCTTTTGTACAGTATTTCTGCAGTATTTTTGTACTTTACAATAACCTTTTTTTACGTGTGGAAACCCCCTCGGGCCTTCACCCCACCGGGGTTTACGGCGGGGGTGTGTCGGAATCGAACCGACTAAAACCACACGGTGTGCCACTCTGCGCCTGAGACGGGAGAGATCCGGGAACCGCTTTCTTACGCCATCCGGACCGATATTTTACAATACCTGTGACAACCCTGGAGTGCACATAAAGTGTTATCTATATACTAGCCTTTGCCGGGGCTCCGCTCGCTTGTATGTCAGATATCGCGGTAAAAAGTAGTCTGTGTTATTCCCATGTGTGAACTATAAGCTGTAATATTTCATATAAAGTAGTTTTTGCGTGAAAAGTAACAAACATCCATATCTCGTATTTTTGTATTTAATTACGTTTGTAATTATAGTTCCTTAAATGTAAACAGATTTTGTAATGCGTATATCAATAAAATGATGATTAGTATATATGAGAAGTCATTAAAAATGACCGTGAGCTCAATAACCACGGTATAAAAGTCAGCTATAAACACAGCTTACAAGAATTGAGAGAGATTCTGTCATATTGAAAAGATGAGCGAATGACTGAAATAATTCTGGGCACGACCCGAAAGCACTTAATTATTGAACAGATATAGTATATCGAAGAAGAACCTCAAAGGCTGTGAGCGTGTATGAAACGAAGATTATGAATGTTTAAAAATAGCCAGGTGTATGTCAGGATTGTGACACATGACGTTATCTTGTCACTGTCTACCCTGGATGAGAAGTACAATGTGTACTAGTTCCTTCTTTATACCCACTGCTATAATTCCTGTTCATCAGAAACAGCAACGCTGGCCCACTAGACATAAGTACCACAAAGTCTCTGTCTAAACAGAAACGGTTAAGGTAGTCAACATTTGAGGCAACAGCAGTTGCCGGATCCCTCTCTTCTCAGGCACACTGTGTGGTTTTAGTTTGTCCAATTCCGACATACCACCCCGTCGTAAACCCTGGTGGTTAAAGCTAAAAAACAGTTTTAAAAAAAGACAACTTTTTGCCTCGCACAACTAAACTGTGGAATGAACTGTCGCCTGCGGTATTCCCGAACCAATACGATCTTCAAACCTTCAAGAAAAGAGCGTACTCCTTCCTAAAAAGCCGGCAACGCTCTTTTGACGCCTCTGGTGTTGCGGGTGTCCATGGGCGGCGGTAATCGCTTACCATCAGGCGATAAGTCTGCTCGTTTGCCACTTATACCATGAAAGAAAAACTTATCGTTTGATCACAACGGCTCTGTGTGAGATTTTAAATATTAAATACTACAGGTTTATCATCCAATGCAGACCCCTACTGTTCACTTTTTGAATCGGTGATAAAGTTAATTAGAAATATATTTGCGGAATAACAGCATACCAATTCTTCCAATTATCTCCTTAGTAAAGCAAGAGATGAAATAAAACAATGCTAGATACCTATGAATAAAACGGGAAATATAATTAAACGTGACCTATGCTTATACTGGTTACTTTATCAAAGAAATTGGGTCTCACAATGAGTAATGGCTTGTTGACGTAATTTGTAATACGGCGCCATTCGCGTAAATTCGGATAACCTCCTTTTTACTGTACCTAGCTAATTAATGGTTCATTCTAATTTCATGCTGTAGAAGAATGATCGATAGATATTGAGATAAAAAGCAATTTTCTGTGTAGTAGATTTAATTAAAGAATGATGTCTTATCACAATATTTTTAACTTTAAGCTTTGACGAGTTGTGTAAGTCTTGGTTTATTAAATCCATTCTTGTATACTTAATACTACTGATTTAATGCGCGAGCTAAAGTTAGTTTATAATAATTTCAAATGAAACAATGTTAATTTAAAATTAATAAAATCTAATTTACAATATAATTGCAGTAAAACAAAAGCGGGAAATAATAAAAACAAGTCCTTGTTCAATTTGCTTTTATTTTGGAGATTTCTAGTCTTTCATTTATTCTTTATACAACTGGATTTAAATATTCAACAACTATAATATACTTCAATATTCTACGTCCAACCATAGTTGTAGAAATATAAAATCAAACTAGTTTTTGTCCACGCCTCCACCCTTACGGTAAAAAGTAGCCTTTGTTCTTTCTGAAGAATCATAGTACCGCCATTCCAAATTCCATTGAAATTAGTGCAGCAATTCAGATGAGAAAGTGTAACAGAAAGACAGATTTACTTTTGAATATATTAGTATTGATGTGGATTTATACACATGGCATGAATATAACACAGGAAACATTCACAGTTTTCACAATGTCATCTACGATTACCTGGATGACCGATGTTATTTGCTCATTTTTTTTTTTGTAAATTTTAAAAAATGTATCGTAGCTAGATTTATTTATAGTTCCTGAACACCTTGCATTATAAATTTAATGAAATTTCTTGGAGCCGTTCCCGATATTCATGTATTGATTATATGTATACAAAATTGCTCGTTTAAAGGTATTAGATTAGATATAAAATTATTGAAAAATTTCGTGTTTGTTTTGGGAACGGAGTTTTGTAAAACCTTATTTTGAATAATTTATGATTCTTACGGTCAGTTTCACCAGTTTCTCATAAAGTTTCGGATAGTTTCAAAACTAAACATTTTTTTCAAAGCATTAAATCCATTTCGTCGATCACAAACTTAGTAACATATTTTGATGTCAATTACTAACCGACCTCCAAAACAAAGAGGAGTTTCTGAAATCAGTTTGCATTTTTTTGATGATTGTTACTTGGAAACTGTTATATATGGCTTGATTTGGAATACTCTTTATTTTTGAAACTTTACTTCCCCATTAATCTCATTTCAATACCAGCTCTTATTTTTTTCAACCTTTTTCCCCTAAATTATTTTGGTTATGCTTTAAGTCTTCTGCGGTGCGACTGAACTTCGTTTTTTAGACTATGCTCTATAATATCATACTGTAAAAAGTTAGTTAAGAAATATATTACTGTACCAGCTAGTGCGGTGTCTATATACGACTTAATAAGCAAATACAGCTGCTGTATAATAAATTGTCTGATAACGTCGAGTGACACTGATTTCGTCCGATTGTCTCGTCCCCAGATGGGATAATAGATGGCTGGCGTCACTACTCAGATCTAGTTTTTATTTTAAGATGTTTTACAGTAGATTCTTGTCTGTAGAAATGGAGATCTGTCGTGTTTTTTTCTTGTAATCTTAGTCTTCGAACGATAATTGTCATTTGTCGTAATATTGAAACTGCACTAAGGGCTTGAAACGTATTAGGGATAATGTGTCATCTGCGATGTAACGCTATTTAACAGATAAGTTTCTGATATATGTATAGTTCCTTGACATTTATTTCTATCCAAGACTTGTCAATTCGAAATCTGTAATTATCTGGTAGATAAGTTATAGTTATTATTACTATTCACCATATTCATCACGAATGCAGAAAATGCAGCATGGTGATCCACACTATGGGGTTTTATTAAGACGATTTCACTTCATTGGGTCTCGCATTCAACAGCGAAACAGGACAGTAAGAATACTGTCATTTAAGGGTGGTCTTCTGTGAGAGGGTAGTACCGCCCTGATCGAGCAGGCCCGTTCATGCGGAAATTAGCGTGGGTCTAGCACCTTGAATTTCCATTTGAACTGATTATGGGGTATGCCGGGCACTATTGACTTTAAAAGTTTAGCACCCGAACGAAAGGAAATTGACAATTGTTTATCTCTATTGCAACAACTAATTGATTGTAATTAGAGGCCGCTGTTTGATTTCTAGAACTCTGTCTTGCAGAATTAGCTAAGAAAAGTGGGAACCAGCTGAATTTTGCTATGCGCTTCTTATATTCGTCCTAAATAAAATATGGATGTATACCTACTAATAAACGTTTTACAAAGGCAGACCTAAATACGAGGTATACCGCAGTATATCGTCTTATTATTACTATTCAGTCAATAAGAATTATTTTTAGGTAATTTAGGCAGTTTTTCTATATATTGGATACTAGCAGCCCGGCTTTGCACTGGTAGAAATTGGTATTTATTAAAAAAATTAAATTATAAAAATTTTAACACGCTCTTAGCAAACTTTCCAAGGTTTGAACACTTGACCCCAACTCTCGAAGGTTTCATACGGATCCCTAACGTTTTTGTAAATGTAATAAAGCCTCTGTTACTCGGGGATAATTAAGCTTTTTAATGGAGAAATGATTTTTTAAATCGGTTCAGTAGTTTCGGAGCCTATTCAGTGCAAACGAACAAACAATAAAGCCTTTCCTCTTTATGATATTAGTATAGATACAATTAGTATCAGATCTTAGTTTCACCACTTGCAGTTAAAGTAACTGATAGACTAATCTAAACTCATTTCCCAGATAACAGATCTCGGAATCACAAGCCTCGGATACAGACAAATTTGTCAGAACAACTTTTATCTGTTAAATATTATTATATGTCAGACAGATAAATATTTAAGACTTTGTCAGGAACTGATGAACCCGGTCTTAAGTACATGGGTACTTAAGACCGGGTTCATCAGTTCCTTCAGTTTTCAGTTCCTTCCTTATACATATGGATGTATATTAATTACCCCAGCCGATTTAGACTATCTTTCCTTCCCATTACAAGTACTGTAGGTATAATCTTATCACACAGATTTAATGGAATTATAGCGCTTTATATCTGGTTTCTAATATTATAATTTGTAGACTTTTAATTATAACGGTCTTTAGATTAAAGAATTTGAGATCAGTTCGGTATTGAATATTTGTTTTTTGTTAGCCGTTTTCCTCATATCGGCCTTGGGTACGAAATATGTAGTAGTAAGTGATATATACCTAAGCCTGTTTGTTAATGAAAGTATGCCTTATCTATGAAACTAATACTATAAAACCGAAGAGTTTGTTAAATAGCCAAGGCATCGAGGAAAGCTATAGGCTCCTTATCATTACACTACGACAAAAAGAAGCGGAGACGCAGACGAGGTTGCGGGGTTCAGCTAGTGATATATTTCACAGTAGAGAGATGCATTTAGTTAAAATGTACCAATTTTTTACAAAAATTAATTTTGATATCTTAGTTGCAAAGCGTTTATGGGCAGCGGTAGTCACTTCTGCGAACATACACGCTAAAATTAAAATTTTTAAATACTCAAACACTTTGTCGAGTGTCATCATTTTGTAAAAATCTTATACTCTTATACTGCTGGACCGATATTTACCAAACATAGCTGAGAACCACCGCAAGGACTTGGCTGTTGACGTGGACAAGGCTTTAAAATTAAAAAACCGCTTTTTTGCTACACGATAATTTTATATATGTATTAGATGATAATGTATTGTTTATTATTGACCCTTTAAACCATGAAATAAGTTTCTCAATCTGAAACTGTTTAAGTACAGAGATATCTAAATGATTTTGATAACATTTTATATAATTGTATTCTCTTTTTGTTCCAGATAACATTAAAAATCCGACAAGAAAACTTTCCAAAATCTTTCTCAAGACTGTTATTATTTTTATTAGATATAAATATATATAATTATTTTTCACCTAGTACTAGAGACAGTTGGGACGGTCACTTGCGAAGGATGCCAATCACCAGAGAGAGAGAATCAAAAGACGGAACTAGCAATTTATTTATTATAATTTAGTGTAATCCATTGTAACAGTTATTATTTCTAGTTTAATAACTATATACTCTTATACGCAAAATGAATTTATTTTGAAGAAAAAAAAACGCTGGAGCTTGCAAACTATTTATTCACGTATTTAATTGTTATTTAACCATGATAACCTATATAATAGAGGTTTAAATTGAAGGATTTGTTAAGCTATGGACAATATGGCGTCGAATGTAAGTTTAAGAAATAATAAACAGAGGAAAGACAACTTGATAACGAGGAAGCAGGACAAGTCCCCAGAGAAGACGATAAGAGGGACGCGAGGGGCCTACAGAGGCATCCCGTCGACGTCCAAGAGGGCTGAGGAAGATGAGACGGGCTCCACGGAAAGACTGGACAGACCAAAGAAATTCATATCACAAAATAAAAGCAATTATGGACTGGGGAAGAGGCCTGATTTCTCGTTGAAGAATAGAAATGTGCATTTAGCTTCGTCTCGGTATGGACAGGTGAGTTGCACTTACTTTTTATATAATATTCGATGTACTCAGTTATATTTCACTTTAGTACATAAATCTACACTCCATATTAAATAAATAATCAATAAATATATATTTTAGGACATTTTAACGCAACGCTATCTAGTCCCACTAAACAGAGCTTGTACTACGGGTACTAGACAACTGATAATAATACATGTATACTTTTTTTTTGTAAATACATACATATTATACATAGAAAACACCCGAACTCCGAAACAAATATTTGTAGATCGTACAAACATTTAGTCCGACTCAGAAATCGAACCCGAGACCTCTAGCACAGCAATTGCATGCGCTACTACTGCGCCACCTAGGCAGTCATACTAATAATATACATTCGAAAGTAGGTCTTATCTGTCTGTTTGTCATTCTTTGACGGCTATACTGCTGCACTGGTTTCTATGAAATTTGGCATGGAGATAATTTGATTCTTGAGGAAGAACATGGGGTACACCTTATGCTATCACGCGGTTAAGAGCAAGTAAGAAATGAAAAAACGTTCGAAGCAGATTTAATATCGTATATTCGAGCCCAATTGGCTGAGAACTTATTGGGTTCTTGAAGCGTACGCCTACCATTTGTTATATATATATAGGTTATAATTTCATTTTAACATCCCGTTTTCCTACAGAAAGAAGTGAATTTATTATATTTCTAACTCCTCCAATTTGTTTTCTGATTAATTTCATTGTGGGTTCCGAAACAGTTATTATATTTTGGGATTCCCCGAGTGTCATAACTCGGTGTGTTCTCAGTATACGGGAGTTTCAGTAGTGTGCGTATGACAGGTATTAGTATAAAAAGAAATTAAAACATACTGTGGTTTTTTGTGACAAGATATAAAAATGAAATTGTAGGTAAAATTTTTGATATCCTCTATAACTTGAACTATCAATGTACAGTCTCTGGTTTCTATGCCAGATCAACATAGTGGACGTATGCAGGTACTACATCTACATCTCGGTTTCAGTTACTTTTTCAATTTATAACACAAATTGTTTACTTTTTTTTACACCATTGGAGCTTTCTGCACTTCCAGATATAAACTTTGTACTCAATATTTCAAATTCCTTCGTTTTACAAATAATACTCAAATGCATTGAGATTCCAATTGGATGAAGTCACGGAAAATGCCAACAGGTATAGACAGCAAACGAAATACATAGTCAAGATTATATGTGTAAATTGTAAATGATTTGTTTTTTAACTCATCTATTTATATATTACTATAATAAAACAACCGCGGGAAACGCCTTGGGGCAAAGCTCGTATAAAAAAGTAGCCTAAGTCACTTCTGATATCATCAGATGTCTGCTTCGGAAAGTCACGTCAATATCAGTCCAACGGCTCCAGAGATTAGCCGGAACAGACACACACAGAGAATTATTTTTTGTATCGTATATACTTTCATATGCATTTGGTGAAAAGCTGTCAATTTGAAATCACAGACACTTTAATTTTGTTTATTTCTATAGATAATACCTAGTACATTTTAAGATGTATACTATACTCACCGTTACACAGTTCTGTAAAGATACAATACAAAACGTAACCTGATTATTGACAATAGTTCTCTAGCGGAAACAATCTATCTGCTGTATTGTAACAATGATCCTTTAAAAATTGCAACCCACATACTATAGTGTCGTATTCTTCGGAGTCATTTGAAATCGATTTCAAATGAGCATTTTTTATTTGTACTCGGAAAAAATATCGATTTAAAATACTTACGGCTATATCTCCGTAGGCTGAGAGGTATTAAACGCACACATTTTGACAAGCCCATTACCGTCAAAGAAACTTTTAACTCTTAATTCACTTACTTAATGAAGGTAAATTGGGAGTAAATTGAAGGATTAGGTACATAAGAAGGGAAGGTATTAATATAAAAAGACCTAGATCTGTATGGGCAGATTAGTATATTTGAAACCCCCCCGGGTCTTCACCCCACCGGGGTTTGCGGTGGGGCGGTTTGTCGGAATCGAACCGATTAAAACCACACGGTGTGCCAATCTGCGCCTGAGACGTGAGGGGTCCGGGAACCGCTTTCTTACGCCATCCAGACCCCTCCCAGAGACCAAAACTTCTATTCTAAGGAAAGGTTTTTGTATAGCTGTGGACTAGTGAAAGCTGTTGACACTTGAGATTAGAGTTGAGTTGCAGATACGCGAATGTCTGTATCAATATATCTTACTTAATACATGCATACCTTCATAAAAAATAGCACCAAGACAATGCAATTTCAATTAAGCATCGCGTAGGTGTACCTTTGAGTGAGGTCAATTGAACAGGGTCGTCAGGCGCGGCTCAGATTTGATCAGTTAACGAGTGAGCAACGAGTGCCGCGTCTTGCCTCTAACCTGCCTTTAAATTGTTGTCAAGTGGGACCAAACAAATACACAGTGGAACCAATTTGATTGACATAGTGTATGTAGTGTTTTATGGCAAAAAGTGTTATAATGTGCAACTATCTGGATTATAACATGTGGTAGAATGAAAACTTAGTAATGCTTATATTGATATACCATTTTACTCAAGTGTGTAATTCGGGAATCATCAACGGCCCTTAATAGTCAAAAGCTAGTTATAATGCCTCTCCTCAGAAAAAAGACTTCGGCCTACTATACCAGTTATACTGACCTGTATTTGTTTATAACTTTCCTTTTCTTCGGCTGTTGTAATGCTTAGTTAGTTCCTTTAGTTAACTCTTACAACTCCCACAGAATGATCACGGGTTGTGACACTCCGCATTCTTAATACATCACCACACGAATAGATAGAGAGATAGTATTTTGGAACAAGGACTAGTTTGAAACTTTGGGGTTCTTTTTAAGAGTTAAACCTTCTATGGCTAATCCAATGAGCCAAAACTTTAAGATGGTAACAAAACAGCAACAATAGCCTCTAATAATCCACGGCTGAAAATAGGCAGTGGCATATGTTTCAAGGAGGTTTTCAACCTACTTTGAAAATGATTTACTATACCAGCTATGTTTCTACAAAAATCAACCGATTCAACCTGAGTGATCACGACCACAGAAAGATGATGCTTAGACAGACGTGCTTCTTCTCTTCTAGCAGAATCTAGCATCTTCTAGCAGTGTCTCAATTATGACGTGTTTCTATAAACATACCATATTTATTAACGGACAAATATTTGGCACGAGTTTAATTTTAGTATATTACTGATGTCGTTACTCAAATTTGTTATAATTAAATACTTTTAATAAATTTTTGGTGAGGGAAAATTAAGGATAATATTGAAGAATGTAGCTACATTTTGATACTTGTTTTTCATTATACGCGTAATGGAATTTCAATGATATGAATGAAATGGTTCCTGCACATTGGTAGATTTGAGAAAAAGTTATTTGTTTTACTAACAATTGTTAG
This sequence comes from Hyphantria cunea, assembly GCA_003709505.1. Classification (NCBI taxonomy): domain Eukaryota; kingdom Metazoa; phylum Arthropoda; class Insecta; order Lepidoptera; family Erebidae; genus Hyphantria; species Hyphantria cunea. The sequence continues at coordinate 75,177 of PKRV01000501.1, forward strand.
GAAGAAGTCAATTCAAAATATTGTTTATAATGTTTTGTTTTTTTGTATACGAGTATGGTGAAGTATGGTAATGGATTAAGAATACCAAGTGTTATTCCTATTCATCTCATTGGTGAAGTAGGTAATAGACGACTAAGGGAGCTAACTATTCGGGAATACGGCACTGCAAACCGAAGGAAACCTTAACGCAAACCCGTTACCAACCTATCTGCCCAACGAGGGTTAGTGGGCCAAAAACTCCCTTCTAAGGAAAAGTATTTTAGTTATCGACTTTTCATTAAATTTGGGACATGCGTCCCACGGGAATCTTCTTGGTTTATTTTCCGTAATTGCTTGTGGGATGTTAATTTTTTTCTTAATTTTTTCCTTATTCTAAATCTATCAGGTCTGTTATCTGCAAATAAAAAGGAAGGTTTTTACTTTTTGGTTCGTGTTTACATTTGTTGGTCTAACTAAACTCCTGGCTGGAAAAGATTGCCAACTTCGATTTCACTTGGAAGCATCTGCCACGGAATCAGATCCTACGATCTCGGATATGGTACAATCTTCAGAATTAGAATCGTTATCGCGATAGTATTAAATTAGACTATCATTTTGGCGTAAAATAACTATGTAATAGTTTCAACCGGGGCATTTCCAGACAAACATAACGACTATATTAATCTCTTCTAAGAGGTTTTTAGTCCTTATTAAATTTTTGACAAAACATTCTGACTTTGTAAGGGATACAATATACATGTTATTACGAGCAATTTTGTAACGCATTGAGAGAACAGTGAACAGAAACTGTATGGAGAACTGTTGAAACTGGCGCTTAGATGTTCTTGGTCTTGAATTTCTCTTTACCAGGGCAATAATAATTTTAAATTTACCCCTTTTTAAGATTCTGTACCCAATGGATAAAACAGGACCCTATTAATAACACTTCGCTGTAGACAGTTTAAATTGGCAGAGATTATTTTTCTGTTGCCGCTATGACAATAAATACTAAAAAATAATAATAAAATAAATATTTAAGGGGGCTCCCATACAACAAGCTTGATTATTTTGCTCGATATTGATAACGACAACAGGTAGCCGCTTGAAATTTGTAGATTATATTACGGAACCCTTCCTGCGCCAGTTCAACTCGCATTTGACCGATTTTTTTTTGTTAATTAGTTTCATTGTTTAAACTCACTCGTCTCATGTCTGTTTATTGAGCGCTTAGAACATGTATTTGATCAGATTCATAAAATATTTAGCTATCATTGAAATAGTGCATTGTAAATATACACTTCACTTTTGAGTACACGAGGTAAATTTCGATTATTGTGTAAACTAATGACTTAGATCAATTACTTTTGATTCAGCTGTCTAAGTTTAGACGGTCATAAAAAAATCTTCAAAGACGGTTTTTAATATAAGCCGTAGCAAATTAACTTTTGGTATAAGAGCTTCGTGATTCTTCTTCTTCGACTTCCGAGTCGGACTAAATCTGTGTATGATTATAAATATTTGTTTCGGAGTTTGGGTGTTTTCTTTTTTTTATGGTATAGGAGACAAACGAGCAGACGTATCGCCTGATGGTAAGGGATTATGCCGCCCATGGACACCCGCAACACCAGAGGCGTCACAAGTGCGTTGCCCTTTAAAAAGGAGTACGCTCTTTTCGTCGTCGTATTGGTCCGGGAATAACCCAGGCGACTTATTCCACAGTGCGAGGCAGAAAGTTCCCAATTTTCTATGTATGTCAATATGTTTATATATTTACCAAATAAATATATAAACATATATGATTTGTATGTATTGTATGTATTTATATCAGTTGTTTAGTTCCTACGATACAAGGGTTCCTTAGTTTGGGAGTAGATAGCGTTGTGTGTGATAAATTTCCGAAAATATTTCTTAATATATTTATTTATTTTTATTCTTTATTTTATTTTATTTATCGGGCTTGACCATCCTTCTCCCTCAATACTGAAGAAAAGGTCACTCAGGAACCTTTTCTTCAGAATGCATGCATATACTATTTAACCATTGAAACATTAGTTAAGAAGTGCAATACAGAAAACTGCAGAACTAAAAGGTTATGAACGGAAGGTCATTAGTGTGACGCCTATAAAGATAAACTGTGTTACATTTGCTGCTTAAAGGATTCTGAAAATTGTGTTTTGTGTATTATGGTGTTTGTGATAGCGTAAAAATACATTATGGGGAACAGCATCAAAACATTTTGCGACAACTGTCGGGTAACTATACATCTATTCAACTTTGAATAAATTAATTCTGACCTTTATTTTCTTACTTCGTCCGTGCTATATCTTCTAAGGATTTCAAAATTGTATTACTGTACTTAAACTTTAGGAACGGGATTACTGTTGACTAGTATTGGTATTATTAAAACCTAGAAAATATTAAATAAAAAGTGAAATTAAGGGCGGGAAATTCAAACTTACAAAAAGCTTACTATTGGTCGAAAACAAATATGACGTCAAACGTCACGTCATCGAAATTATCGAAGTCGAAATTCATACTGTGTTAGTAGTGTTTTTCAGAAAAATTACCTTCTTCCATTAACAATTTTAGCTACTAAAATTGTTAATAAGTATTAAGGAACTGAAACACTGAATAGTAAACAAACACAAAATGACAATAACGTGTTTGGCTATGTCAAAAGTGCATGCGAAATGGCGTCGTCTAAATAGCTCAAATTTAGTCAGTGTTTTAAAGTTCACTTTGAAAATTAGTTTACAAGCCTATTTATATTTTTTTCTATGATATAGAGATGTAAATAATCAGATTAAGAAATAAAAAAAAAACATGCCCTATTGCATCTCGGAGTTGCCCGTGTCAGACATGGTAGCAAACTACTCGACTATCCCCAAAGCATAAATGTTAGTATTCTTAACTAATTTGCCAATAAACGGTCAGAAGAAAAATACAAGTTTCATACAAGTACCTTGTCGAAATAATTGACGTTAGACATCAATTAATGAAGCAAAAACATTTTATTTTAAAAAATATTAGGCGCCAGGCGTGTGTTGTTGCTGCCTTCCACAATAATGTTGTGGAAGGCAGCAACAACAACGAAACATCGACTTGGAGATACGCAGTTGATAATACGATAGTACGCAAATAAATTATCGAGTACAAGCAAAATACAGATTCAATTGCATTGAATATGATAATAAATAATGTGACAATCGTCGGTACAAACATATCGATTGTCAATATGAGTGGTATTTGTGGCAGTTTTTTTTAGTGTATCAGAAATACTCGTGATCTCACGTATAATTTGATTTTAGAAGAATGCCAAAAGCGGTAGGTGTCCTTAGAGTAGCGGAGCTGATAGTAGCGGTTATATACGCTGTATGTATGTATGAAGAATTTTTTTTTATAAGTGCCTCGCCAAAGTGACTCTGCTTAGCCTGATGGTAAGCTCAAGTAGAATCCAATAGTGGGGGCCACCATACTCACTGCGAAAGCAGACAGTGCAGTATGGCGGCTTAGTGAGATGCTTTTTCACGCCCCGCTTAAAGGACCCGGGATTATAGTGGAAGGGAAACACATGCGCTGGCAGTGAGTTCCAGTTTTTAATAGCTCGGCACAAGAAGGAAGACCCAAACCGTTTGGTTCGTGTGCGTATTTCTTCGACTCTGAGGCAGTGACTTCTGAGGCCAGCACGTGTTGTTCTGTAGAGGAAGGAAGAAGGTAGGATCAATTGGAAGAGCTCTTGGTTTCAAATTTAAGTCTGTATCTCTTTAATTTGGTGGCAAACATTATTTTACTCTTTTCCGTTCTGTTGTTTTTTAAGCTTGTATGTAGTTTTATATTTGAGATTAAAGTTGAGCCGTGTATTAACTTTCAACTGTTTTTAAACCCACTACAAAAAAACCTTCAGAAGATCAAGGAAAAACGAAAACTGCAAAACAATAACACGCATTGAAAAGTATAAAAAATAACTATCCAAACTCTGGATTGATCAGCAGGATTGCTACAGTAATGTTTATAACGTACATACGTTCACACGTATTCAACATGTATATCGGTTTGTCGATAAATTGTGATTTGCAACAAACAATATGAACAATGAACAAGGTTTTTGTTGAACCTTCCAAAAAGTTAATAAAAATATTTTCCAATGCTTACTAATGTTTTCAAGGAACTCGTATTAATAAATCGCTTATCGCTCATGTTTGAAAGCATGTCTCAGTCGCTCTCTTACAACCTATTATCTCCACAAACATCTAACACAAATTTATTTACGATTGTCCAAACACTTGTTAAGTTTATACACATTGGTTACGTAAACTTTAACCTATTTACTTATACGTGTTGGATAGTCTCGATCAATATATAATCGATATTGATTCCTTCTAATTTTATAAAATATTTTATTGGCACTTCAATTGGCGATCAATCGGAACTTTGACCTTATTTTCGCAAGCGAAACGGTATTTACTAAAGGTTGAGTTAACGCTTCAGAGGTTTTCTAATGTCAGTAACGCTTTCTTAGAACCTAAGGTATAACAATGAATGTGAGGGACCACTTACGAGCATTTCATTATTCTTGGAGAGAGTACTAATATATGAAGTTGTAACAAACGAAATCGTAGGGCAGATAGATTTCAATTTGGATTCAACATTGAAAGTTCTTTAGACTAATGTTTGAAAGACGTCCTGAGAAAGATAGCTGAGGTGAATCTGGTAGTACGATGAAATTCATACTTCCATTACTTCTGTCTGGCTTTCTGTAAAAAATTTACTGCTAAAACGTTGCACCTATTTCCATTCCGTAAATTTTTGGTTCATGACAAAGGAACTACTCTATTCTTTAAAAGCCTGCAATAAATAAAAAACAATAATTTAATTTTAATGATTTTTTTATTCTAACGGACTTATGGGTCTATTGGATCTGGTCTTTGCAATCTTGAATCGTGGTTCTTGTGGTTTCCATTCTCAGATATAACTTGACTATTTGTTCTGTGCCAGGCCCTAATTTCTTTAGAATATGTATGTATTTAGATTTCTAAATACAATAATAAATAAATAAATACAGTAATTTGCCTGTCAACAGCATTATCAACAGCTTTTAGAAATGTTCGATTAGCTGTAATAGGTATGCTCATTTTCTAAACGAGGCAATAAAAAAATAAATTTACCGCTCGCTTTTGTTTGACTATATTTACAAATACTATTATTTTTAAATAAATTTTGTTCAATCACAGTGAAATATGCGTATGGCCCATGTCTCTCCTAAATAGTCGCGCTTTTTGATAGTGAAAGAATTGTTTGGATCGGATCAGTAATTCCGAAGATTACCCCTACAACCAAAGTTACAAACTTTACCTCTTTATAATATGAGTAAGGTAATAGTATAGATGTAGGCCCTTACTATATGTACCTCTGCTGGCTTCAACCCTCAATTTTCAGACTTTAAAGATTTAATGTTCAGATGAGAACAATCTTGAGAATATCAAACCAATACAAACAATATTCAGTCAGTTATAACATTCGATTTTAATGTAAAGTCTATAAATCTATGCATTTTAGGTAAAATTTGTTGTTTGTTAGCAAATAGACCTTATGATCTCAATATTTGACCACATGAACAACACCGGATGCTGTTCTAGACTGAATGGTGACAATTACTTCATATGTTTGTATACGCCTGGTGCCTATTCTCCCGGCTGCGCTGGCGCATTGTTAGAACGTTAAATTTGAAATTAAACTACAATTACCGAGTTTTGATTACTGCGGTTAGATTAGTTAATCAAACTCATTTATAATTACTGATATTATGCGAATACTAATAATCTTGCACACTTTTCTGGCTAGACCTAAACTAGGCGTACCATTCTAATAAATAGAACTTATGTTCTAATAAATAGAGAATAAAAAGCATATCTATATAAATATTTTTTGACAGTGTAATATTATTATACTTGATTAGTTTATGTAACTTCAGGCTTTAGTCTTTTTTTATGGAATAGGGGGCGAACGAGCAGACGTATCGCGTGATGGTAAGCGAGAATGGGACACCAGAGGCGTCATAAGTGCGTTGCCGGCCTTTGGAGGATGGGAGAGTGGTATCTTCACTTACTGGGTGAAACACAGCGCAAGCGAAAGGTTGTTGATGATGGACTTTAAAGAAGGTATCTATCTCTGGAGATATATGTCGCAGATTCAAAAAGATTTGAATCCTCGTGGTTTATGTATTCGTCCACCATCTTATGTTTTTGATCAATCAGTGCGCACACCTAGCGCAGGCGACGTCTCAGGAGCAAGTGAAATGCTATATTAACGTACACACTACTGACAGATCGAAGTGACAGACATCGACAACTTTATAACAGACTGTCAACGTCATACAACCCTCTAATCAATACTAACCTCATGGGTAGTGTTACCATTCAAATTAAATAAGTAATCGTTCATTCTCCGACATATATATTCAACTGTACCTAATGTATTGACTAAATGCTGAAATTTAAACTACTGACTACACAATCTTGAATGATTTTATTATTGTTATTAAAATGAAATAACTGGACAAGTTATCACTATTAGCAAAATCAATATAGATGACAATAAAATCATAACGTCTCAAGACTTGCGGTCAAAATATATTGAATTACAGTTAGTGTCCGTCGAATGATCGCATGGAGTAAAAAACATATATTTATATGGTATATATTAAGACAAAAATGAGTGAAAATTGGATCGAAATGGCATGGCATAATCTAATTCGTAATCAATGAACCTTGCCAGTCCACTGCAGGATATAGTAAGGAGGTTATGGCTCCCACCTCCGTCCTCCTCGAACGCTATTCTGATGATTAATTACATTCCTATTATACAGGTATTCATAAAACCACCTGAACATGAAACAAATGATGTTATCCTCATCATAATTATCGTTCATTTATTTTGTCTTTGTCTCGTATTTCATAATTATTCTTAAACAAGCTAACCCAGTGAACTGCGTACTGCCATATTTTTTTTCGTGAATATTTCCTAAAACTAACAATCTAAACTTGTTTTAGTAAATTCTCGCTTCAGTTTTCCATAGGTAGTGAACAGTACGTCGTGGTAATGAACTAAAAAAAATTTGAACCTGCCGCTTTTCTTTTTATACAAACCTTGTTCCTGACAATAACAAACGCATTAATAAAATAATTATCCAATGTAATGCAGTCGATCGAAGGTTATGCGCGTACATACATTTCTGTGATTCATTTTTATTAATATAGACTAGCTACTGCTCGCTGCTTTGTTTTCCTGATTACTTCTATCATGTTTATATCGCTTATAGTATAAAACTGATGAGCCGCTATACAATCATTTCCAAAAATCCTTTCTTAGTGGATGCTTTCAACATAAAAACATCAGAAATTTTTTGCCTTCGGAGTAGAATGTACAAATCGCAAGAAGAGCACCCTCCAAATGTGTTTTTTTTGTGAGTGAACGTGTTTCTACATGTATATTCTGCGTTTTGTACATTTGGCTTGTGGTGCTCATTATGCGTATTGTACATTCTGCTGTTTGCACATTTTGCTGTTGGGCTTTTTTGCGTTTCATACATTACGATCCGGAGGTAATTTAGGTTCTGTATTGAGGAATCACTCAAGGACAAGTAATTTTATATACAAAGAAACATCGATGTTGTTGTTTTTAAACAAACTGTCCTTCACTACGTAAACTAGAACGAATTATAATTTTTTAAATTATCTTTTATCATATCAAAAGTTCAGCAAAATTGCAGAGTTCGTTTACTGAAGCATCCTAATCTTGATATAAATTATGACTCAGCCTGCATATTATAATAAAACTGATGATAAATCGTCGTTTATATCAAGATTTTTAGTACCGTACTAAATCTAGTTATTAAGGTAAAATAAATATTATAAAAAATACTATATTGTTCTATGCCAGGACTCGTTTGTCTCGAGTTTTGTGGAAGGCCTTTGTCCAGCTTAGAACATCTTTCGGCCAAGATGATGACGATTGCATACGAGTACATTCGGCACATAACGCCTGACACGACAGAAATAATAGAATAGAATAAACTTTATTGTACACCAAAATTGATACAGTTATATTTGAGCTAAACAATATAATGACCATGTACAAATGGCGGCCTTATCGCTGAAAAGCAATCTCTTACAGGCAGCCTTTGGATGGACAAATCGACTGTAGAAACACGAAATCATGGGTCGTATTGGTGTTTAAAATAAATATAATTACACAATACAGATAAAATTACATAAACTAAAATATTGAGATTTTAATACATATGCTTTTTTTATTGGGACTAATGCCGCCCGCGTGCCCACCACATTGTCCTGTACACCAGTATCTACAAACACACCGAGTTATGACACTTGAAACATAAATAGCTTGTAAAAAAGTAAAATTAATAAAACCAGGAGTTTATGGTAATCACAGACATAGATGGGTGGTTCAGTAACAAGTTGTTGGTTCACGTTATCTGCCGACGGTTGTCTTACATAAACTATTGTATTAATGGCAACAGTTGTATGCTATTGCATTTTGCGATAAGCTGGGCTAGACGATTAACTGTCGTAATTAATTAATCCGATAGTCGATAAGCAGAGATCAGACTTGCGTGACTCGCCGAATCGTGATCCGATTATTGTAATCAATGTAACGGGGGTAATTAAGTTACAACTAGGTATTCGGACATGACACATGTGTGTACTTTATTAGCAAGGTTTTTTAAAGGAGTTTTTTTTTCTTTATGGAATAGGGGGCAAACGAGCAGACGTATCGCCTGATGGTAAGCGATTACCGCCGCCCATGGGCACCCGTAACACTAGAGGCATCACGAGTGCGTTGCCGGCCTTGGGGGATGGGGAGGGGGATAAAGGGAAGGGTTGGCTTATGGGCCTCCGGTATCCTCACTCACTCGGTGAAACACAGCGCAGGCGTTGTTTCACACCGGTTTTCTGTGAGGCCATGGTATCACTCCGGTCGAGCCGGCCCATGCATGCCGAAGCATGGCTCTCCCACGATTCTACTGTCTCCAGGGGCGAGAGAATCGTGGCGATATTGTCGTCATGCCTCGTATATCTACTCACACTTACAATCGGCGACTCCCAAAGCGCTGAATACGCTGAAGGAATAATCACTTGTTCGTGGAGATTTACTGACGATAGAATAGTAGATGCTCTAATCACGTTGTGATACTATAGTTCGTGGAGACGGTAAACGTAATTGAAATCGTTTTCAGGATGTATCGCCGCTCACCATTTAATTTGCAAAAAAATACATTCGTAGATTTAAAAAAAGGAGTTTAACGTTCCGACCGTTACTCACACCTGCTTGTATTTAATACTGTCATCATGTAAATTTCATATTAAAAATATAGTTATTCAAATCACTAATTAGGGAATAAGACGCCTCGTACTCGCACGCGATACATTGACGTTTGGCGAATCCCCGCATTCCTGTTTGCGGTTTTAGAATATATCTCTGCTATGTGGTTTCTGAAAACCTCTCACTGTTTACAAACACATATTCAAAAATTTTTGGTTTAAATTTAGATTATTGGGATATTTGTATGATCACTTCATATGTATAAATAAAAATAGATCACTGAAATGTATGTACGCGCATAACTTCTGATTGCCTGCACCGAATTGGGTAATTCTTTTTTTATGTGTTTGCTACTGTCAAGGCAAGGCTTGTATTAAAGAAATTTTGAGAGAAAAAATATAAAAATGTTACGGTATGAAGTTTGTCAGCTAATAATAAAAAAATATATTAGCATAATGAATGTTAAAAAAAATCTATCACAAGCTTTACTCTATCAAATGCAGTAAAAAGAAAATCAAATATGATGAGACGATATCGAACCTATATCTGTTTAGTACCATTTATTCTACGACCAACTTCATCCCAGCCGAAGACAATCCCATCTGTTAGCATTTAAACNGGGTAATTAAGTTACAACTAGGTATTCGGACATGACATACATGAGTGTACTTTATTATTAGCAAGGTTTTTTAAAGGAGTTTTTTTTTTCTCCTCACTCACTCGGTGAAACACAGCGCAGGCGTTGTTTCACACCGGTTTTCTGTGAGGCCGTGGTATCACGCCGGTCGAGCCGGCCTATGTATGCCGAAGCGTGGCTCTCCCACGATTCCACTGTCTCCAGGGCCGAGAGAATCGTGGCGATATTGTCGTCATGCCTCGTATATCTACTCACACTTACAATCGGCGACTCCCAAAGCGCTGAATACGCTGAAGGAATAATCACTTGTTCGTGGAGATTTACTGACGATAGAATAGTAGATGCTCTAATCACGTTGTGATACTTTAGTTCGTGGAGACGGTAAACGTAATTGAAATCGTTTTCAGGATGTATCGCCGCTCACCATTTAATTTGCAAAAAAGTACATTCGTAGATTTAAAAAAAGGAGTTTAACGTTCCGACCGTTACTCACACCTGCTTGTATTTAATACTGTCATCATGTAAATTTTATATTAAAAATATAGTTATTCAAATCCACCACACTAATTAGGGAATAAGACGCCTCGTACTCGCACGCGATACATTGACGTTTGGCGAATCCCCGCATTCCTGTTTGCGGTTTTAGAATATATCTCTGCTATGTGGTTTCTGAAAACCTCTCACTGTTTACAAACACATATTCAAAATTTTTTGGTTTAAATTTAGATTATTGGGATATTTGTATGATCACTTCATATGTATAAATAAAAATAGATCACTGTCACTGTCATGGCAAGGCTTGCTTTAAAGAAAAACTATGAGAAAATCGGAAGTGTATTTTTTTAGTCCACGACAGTAAAACCTGTAGGAAGTACTACTGGTAGCTTGCATAAATGCAAAATCACATTTCTAAAATTTTCAGATAAAAAATACAAAAATATTACGGTACGAAGTTTGTCAGCTAATAATAAAAAAATATATTAGCATAATAAATGGTAAAAAAATCTATTACAAGCTTTACTCTGTCAAATGCAGTAAAAAGAAAATCAAATATGATGAGACGATACCGAACCGATATCTGTTTAGTACCATTTATTCTACAACCAACTTCATCCCAGCCGAAGACAATCCCATCTGAGACAATCCCATCCATTTAAACATAATAAAACAAACGTCATGCTGTCTTACATAACTCATTCGTCATGGGATAATGTGTGATCGCAAATATCTTGCACAAAAACTAGGTACACAGTTTCGTTTTAAAACAATAAACTTGTTTATTGTTTTAAAACGAAACGAAACGTGTACAAATAGTCATTACAAAGGCGACTTGACGCAGAAAGCACGATTTTTCTAAGAAACGTCAGGAAACAGGTGATTTTCGGCCAGTTGCCCAGAATTGTCTATTTAATGTGAATCGCTAACAATTGATAGTATTTTATAGATAATCGTTTTCCTCTTTAAAATTTATGTTATGCTGGCGAACCGTCCGGGTTTTCTTCGAAAGTCTTTGCCATTCTAGTGTACTACATATATTACACATATAAACGTTCCTATTAAATAAATCTATCTATTGCTGAAAATTACATTAAAATCCGTTGAATAGTTTAAAAGATCTAAGCGGAGAGACGATGGAAGGATTTTATTTTATACTATGTAAAGACGATGCAAACCTAGGTATTGCTAAAATATATTATCGTCATATTTTAACTAGTTTTTTACTAATGCTACACAACATCGAAACTTCTCCCTCGAATCGCTGTCTATTTATGAAAGCTGTATTATAATTAGTTTAATAATTTATTGGAGCTCGTAATTTTTCTAGCCCTAGCTGAACCCTGCAGTGTTACCTGCGATACAACAACAATCGCGGTTGTTCTTTGCTAAAAGTATTCCTTTGTCCGTCTCCTGGTTCTAAGCTATCTCCCCACTGATTTTCAGCCAAATCGGCTTAGCCTTTCTTGAGTTATACCTAGTGTAACTAACATGACTTTCTTTTATATATGTAGATTTTGTGATAATATGATGATCAATATACTATGAATGTAATGTATCTATACAAATAAATAAAATTGGTAAGTCTGTTTGAAATATTAAAATAACCGCTTTTTACTAAATCAAAATGTATGTACACGGTACATGTACCAAAATAGCATGTTTTACACCATTTGTCTGTCTGTCTGTGCCGGGTAATCGCTGGAACCATTTCGACAGAACTTTCACTGGTAGATAGCTGATGATATAAGAAGTAACTTAGGATACTTTTTTTAAAAACTAGCTTCACCCCGCGGTGCTGCCGGCTTTTACAACATCAAAGGCGGATAACACTGCGGGGTTCAGCTACTAATATATATGATTAGTATACCTTGTTTAAAAATTACAGTAAATATTTAAAATAAACTGTACAAGGTAATCGAGAAATGAAATCGAGATCATCCGATTTGCTTGTAATTTTTTTATAGGCGTTGGTAAATAGACGGTATCTAAAGTAGATTATCTTGTTAGATTACACTGTTAATATTTTTCCTGCTAGCAGATCTTAAAATGACCATCTAAAGACGCCATTTCATTATCTCGTAATTTTTACGTACCGCCATTCTGAAGGTCGTTCTTGGTTTTACTCCAATAGGCATAGTGACTAATTTTGAAAAACTGTTTTATGATGTTCGGAAGTATCGCCTATTGTCAAAAACAGAAATATTTCAACGAAAAATAAAGATTTAGTAGGAAAAATTTGCAATTTAAATTTTAAGTTTAAAATTCACGTGAAAACGCGGTGTCATGGCGTCTGTTTATGTAAGACGCGACGTCACTATTTGTCAACCAGTGTTAATTATAGCTCTTAAAAACAGTAAAGTGATCATCGATTATATCATAACAAAGTGACCTTTACAGATAAGTGACGTAACTCGCTCTGATTGGTGTTCAAATTAACATGGCGGATGGCTGTATTTTTTAGTTTCATTTTTGTTAATTAACTATCAATCTCGCTCTTATATGAAAATGAATACGATTTTAATACTATATGAAGCCCATTTCATCAGTTAAATACATAATTTTAGTGCTTCTTAGTTACTGTCATATGCCTATTTTATCAGTTTTCAGCGAGTTGTTTTGTAGTGACGTTGTTTAAATTTTAACTTTTTCGATGGAAAGGATTATTCAAAGCTGGTTCATCGCATAATATATTCTCATTTCTCTGAACCGACTTCCACCGGTTTCCTATTTTTTCGATAGAATAAATTAACAATATGTATGACTTTAGTTTGATGGTTTTCAGGAATTTAATAAATGACCTCTTCAGTTTCAAAAATTCCTTATAGTGCGGAGCGAAGATAAAGTAGCCTTAAGCTACTTCTTATATCATGCTATCTGCCAGTGAAAGTCCCGTTGAAATCTTTCCAGTCGCGCCAGAGATTACCCGGAAAAACAGACAAAAAAAAATTTCAAAAAACATTTTGGTATATGTACCTTGTATACATAGTTATGCATTTAGTAAAAAACAGTTATTTTAATGTTACAAACAGAAACTCTAATTTTATTTACTTGTATAGATTTGATTACAAAATTTTATGAATATCTGTAACTAGTACGACACCGCTTCTAAGAAGTGCCAAAATCGGTACCTTAAGAACTTTTGTATTACTGATTCTAAATCGACCGTCGGTGACCGCTGGCCATCAGGTTACTCGTATGCTTGTTTACTAATAGTCGGAATGGTTAAATACCTTTTCATTCATGTGCCTGTTATCGCTATGCGTCAGTCTGCACACAGTACTTACTTAAACACGTAATATAGTATGGAAAGACATTTGACTAATATGTTTATGATATTTACTTACAATTTGTGTTTCCCGAAATCGATTTATGTAAACAATTAGTCAAAATAGAAGTTAAGGAAATGCACTTTTATGTTTCTAAATAAGGCTCAGCGTGATCACTTAATTATTTTATTTTTAACTTTGGCGTTTAGATATAATAATTATTTTCACGAGAATTAACGCAATTACTTGCTTAAAGCTGTGGTCACGGTCAGTGCAACCTGGTCGAAACGTCAGGCAAATCAGAGGTATGTAATACCTTCAAATAAGTGATCGCGTTCATTCCCGTGAAAATAATTATTATGCTTAACAGGCGTTGGACTTATCTGTAACGATAGAGTAAGAAAAGTAGAGAATACTGTTACTTTCTTGTTTCCATACTACACTTGTTGACGGCCCTTTTGGTCTAGTGGTTAGTGACTCTGATTGCTAAGCCGGAGATGGTGGGTTCGATTCCTATTTAGAGCAAATCTTTGTGCAATGAACACGATCATTTGTTACGTGTCTGGGTGCATATCTATAATGCATTACCTTATACTGCATGTATATCGCGGGAGGCAGCGGCAAGGATCTCTTCAAACAATTACTCAGAGCACTCCCCATAGTAAAAGCTATAGAAGATTTATAGCGAGGCCACATCTCTACACAGCGCTAGAGAGGCTAGTCTATTTAAAACATCTTGGCAGTCGACGATTCGAGTTGCTCTCCGTTAAATGCGGTCCAGAGGGAGGAGCTGGTACTGGAGCGCCCCTGCCCAAAGATGAGAACATGGTATAGGTATTCAATACGAGGCCGGATCTATGCATTATAAAGCAGGAGGCGGTATACAATGCATTATCTATAATATATATCTATCTAGAAATATATAAAATATATTTGTGTATATTTCATCGAGTAAGGTTACCGGTAAAATCCCTCCTCCCCATCTCCTCTCTCGCATTACTCAAAAGTTAGTAACTTTACATACTTAAAAATGTAGCTTTTTTTTATTATTTGATATCCATGAGCGGTAGCTACTTCCAGCGTATAAATACCTCATAAAGACTTATAATGGGCATAGGTAATAATTAATCTAATAGTTTTACCAACAATGGACATAGGTAATAATTAATCCAATAATTTTTCCATCACTGACTAAAACCCTATCATTAGCGACGATCAAATAAATACCACAGTTGTAATTTGATATATCGTTAGTTATCGATTCTATTTGCAGAAACTACTGGACCGACAACCGACCGACACGGAGACAGTCAGTTGATCTCATATTTTATTTTTATTTTTTATGGTATAGGGGCAAACGAGCATTCGTATTGTCTGATTTTGGCCTATGCCCAATGGAGGCCAGGTAATGATGCATAAGCATCACGCTTAGAAGCATCATGCTTTTCGTCAGGCTGTCATATTGACAGGGATCTACAAAAAAAATACCATGCCGTACAAACGGCTTAATGTTGGTTTGTAGCGAGTTGTTTGAAAAGTACCTTTGACCTGTATAGTTTTTCCTTTAGTCGGCTTTTACGACACCGTGTGAATCTCTATTCATAGATTGAGAATACAGTTTGTACATCTCTATGTACAAACTGTATTCTCAATCTGTCACTATGGGTATGGTATGACTTGATATTGAAATGTTATTGCGAGGAAAATGTTAGAGAGTTGAAGGATACAAGAGAAGAGGAAGACCATAGATAGGTGATGTGTGAAAGAGGATGTCTTAAGGTATCGACCTCCGGCATCCTCATTCACTCGGTTAACACAGCGCTAGAGCTGTTTCACACTGGTTTTCGGTGAGGCCGTAATACCACTCTAGTCGAGCTGGCCCATGTACTCGGTAGCGTGGCTCTCCCACGGTGAAGACAGTAATCAATTATATTAAATAGACACATTTCTTTCAAATGTATTGCTCAAACGGTGGGTATATGACATTATACTTACCATCGGGTATTTTGTCGTGCTCGTTTGTCCCTTTTATCTTAAACATAAAATCTTCTCTAAAATCGATTGTAGTTAATTAATAATGTTATGTTACTTTATACGATAAACCCAGAAGCGTAAAATCGTAAGACATTAATCAATCTAATTACAGTAAACATTTGACGCTGTTGACACTAAACTTGTTTGTTTTTAGTCATCCTTCAAGGAAAAAAAGATAGTACTAGGTCCAGATTTTAATTTCAGTTTAATATTAGGTCTTACCGCGCGTGCTGTCATGCGCGTACGCAAGTGTATGCGTGCCCTTACGCATGTGGTTTCTTGTATCAAATAATACCAACTTTGTGTGCTGGAGATAAGACATTTTTTGGTGATTGTTTTTCTATTGTTCGTGATTAAATTTTTTAATCAGTCAGAGGAATATGATGAAATACTAACTGAGATGGATTTCTGCTTCTGCGACCTCAATCATTAGCTACAAAGTCTAATTTTTTAGACAGAACGTGCAAACTAGTCACTCCATGTGAAGTGACTGCTAATGCCTGCAACTCAGAAGTCACGAATGCGTTGCTGGCTTTTGAGAAATGTTAAAAGTCAGTTCGGTAATATACGCAGAAAATAGTCGTTTCACAGAATAGTTGTGCTAGGCAAAATTCTGAGCGGACGAACTCGAAAAGGTGCTAAGTAGTAATTATAATGCAATTGGACTTTTGAAAATTTTTGTTGTACAGTGCGTGTTTATAAACTAAGCCATTGATGTAGATATATTTGCAATAATCGTTACCTAAACTACTGGAGATACACTTAGTAATATTATCTATTATTGTAGTATAATATGTATGTGTTATATGTACGTCTTTGGTCATCATTCTTTATGAGTATTTGCAACCTTAACAACAGAATTTCGAAAACACATACTACTTGAGTTGTACAGGTTTATAGCAATAGCAGCCTTATTTCAATAAAGTTAAAGCTGACCCCATCCATCCATCTAGTCCTAAACTAAGCAGAGCTTGTATTATGGGCACTAGACAACTGATATAAATACATTAATACTTTTTTGTGAATATTTCTTATACACAGGAAACACCTAAACTCGGAAACATATATTTGTAGATCATACAAACATTTGACAACAGCAGTAAGTCAAAGGCGGCAATATTTTTTTATTGCTAGTTCCACGTGCGTTTCAATGTCTGTCGTTTACCGCGCCTAGAACTAATACCTAAAATCGCATTGCTCTGATTATAGTAACTGAACTGTTGAATTGAACTAAACGTTGATTTTTTTTATCGGATGGTTAGTGTACGTGTCATAGGTTCCACCACCACACTTCCGGGTGCGATAATTAAAC
Source organism: Hyphantria cunea (assembly GCA_003709505.1). Taxonomy (NCBI): domain Eukaryota; kingdom Metazoa; phylum Arthropoda; class Insecta; order Lepidoptera; family Erebidae; genus Hyphantria; species Hyphantria cunea. Next base: position 92,245 of record PKRV01000501.1, read on the forward strand.
GTAAAATTAGGAGCGGTCGTGAGTGTTTCGCTTTTTTCTTATCACACTCTGTACCAATTGTATCGCGAATCTCGTACTATGCGAATTCAGCAGATTGATATTGACGCAGGTAGGAATTTTTTTATAAGACATCGTAAGTGTATAAAACAGAATTAGTTCGGGTTTCACTAATTTTTGTTCTTTTTATTAGAAAACTAGTTGAGCCCCACGGTGTCATCCGCGTTTGTTGTTGTAACCGCGGGCAACGCCTCGGGGCGAAGCTAAGTATCTTTAAAAATTGTAGCATAACTGTAATTTATTTATTTATTTATACATCAATGTATAAACATTTGGTGCATTGACGGACTTAATGCCATAGGCATTCTTTACCAGTCAGCCAAAGGGTGATGGAGAGAAGGCATAAAGTAGGTGCATTTTGGCTGTGATGTGTGTGAGAGTAGGAAACTAAATAAATATAGAAAGAATAATTATTATCAACAACAACCCATAATATCCCACTGCTGGGCTCGGGTCTCCTCTCAGGAGGGGGTTAAGGCCATTATAATATAGACATATATATCAAAATAATAATATTATATTACAAGGTAATTAAAATATTTAAATCTAAATAGTATAATATATATAATATAATAATCACATAAACATCATTTAATTAAACCTATACAGGTAATCGAATACATATGTTTACTTAATTAAATACAAACATATAGATGAATTATAATGGTAGATGATAATCATGAGGCAATCATGAGAGTATTCTGATGTATATAAGTTATATATTACTGTAGTTTCATTAAAATCAATTCGTGTTTTATTTACGTGAAAGAGTAACAAACATCCATTCATTCTTAGAAACTTTCGCGTTTATAATATTAGTAGGATATAAACGTCCAGGGTTCTAAGTGAGTTCTTTAAAATTATTTTTAAGATTTGTTAAAACAAGAAATACTCCAACATTCTGTTTTATAGTTCATTCTTGATATTAAGAACGCGATAGGATTTTTTACATACGAAATAGGTCAAATTCATTAATTTTCACTATAATTCTGGCCTACTTTCTAAGCTTTCTTAAATGCTAGAACTATTAAGTGTTTTTTTTTTACTTTTAGAGTCAATACATTTACACTAGATAGACACTACTAACTCGCATCTTGAATAATAATAACTTCAAGCGGGTTCAACAATTTTCGTGAAATTTTGTAGGGTAGGGTAGGGTTTCGGTTTCCAGGGATTGCCTTTTGAGGGTGCACCTGGTTCCCCGGCTTCTAGTACCCGAGACGGTGTGCGGTTTTATTCGGTTCGAGTCCTAATTAAATAGCAATCGGTGTTATCCGAGGGTATTTCTGCAGATAAAAAAGGGAGGGTTTCTAGCTAGCTAGAATTCATATTTAAAAATTTTACCAGTAAAAAATACCGCTAAAGCTAGTTAATCTAGATAGTTTCTATCTTTTGTATATGTTAGTCATATCTGAAAAGACGCATTCAATCGCCTGACTGACGGTTCACAATCGATTTAATCATAACTAGTTTTACTGGCAACATTTCATAAATTTCCTGGTAAATTGCACTATAGACATCAATAAAAATATTTAGAACTTGACACAAGTACCTTTAAAATGTATCATCAGATTTCGTCGATATTGATTCCTAGCGTAATAAACAATACGTTTAAAAGGTTTGTCTGTCTGCCTCTTAGGGGAATAAACGCGATGTGAGTGTGTGTGCGTCTTTGCCTGATTTCAATTCGACATTTTATTTTAGTAAGGTTCATTTTTTCTTGTTTAAATTTTAAGATGTAAGTCCCGAATTGTCTTGAAAGAATTTTAAACATTTAAATCACCAATAAAAGTTTCTACCACAATTGAACATTTTAAAAGACAAGTGTGTTGTACTTGTTTATTTAGGGGTTTTATGCTAATTGGAAATAATGCTCACTTGGCGGAAATACTGCTGATAACCAATTTCAAGTTTAATTTTAATAATTTTTTCTTTAAATTGTCAGCCTCATGTTCAATTATGGGTGGACTTCGAATATGGAAGGGGAGACGTTTATTCTTATATGTCATTCATCTTCATCTTCCTAGTCTTTATTATTCCCGAGATTTGAGGTCGGCTACTACTTCCGGTTTTATCTGAATATCAGTTTTTACACGGAGCGACTGGTATCGGACCTCCACAACCCTGAGGGTGAACTGAATTCGAAGGTTGAACTAGTTGTCAGTATATTTGAGGGTACTGACTTCCCAATAACGATTGCCATAGATGATCATGACAACCGGGACGAACGGCTTAACGTGCTCTCCGAGGCACGGGCGGGAAACACCGCCATATTACATACTCCGGACCTGCTATTAAGAAAAACCCTACAGCAGTCTGACTCGGGAATCGAACCCGACACACCTCATTGATCTGCAGTCGCTTACGCTAACCACTAGAACAACGAGGCAGTCCTTATTCTTATTTAAAAGGTTTGTCTGTCTGCCTCTTAGGGGAATAAACGCGATGTGAGTGTGTGTGCGTCTTTGCCTGATTTCAATTCGACATTTTATTTTAGTAAGGTTCATTTTTTCTTGTTTAAATTTTAAGATGTAAGTCCCGAATTGTCTTGAAAGAATTTTAAACATTTAAATCACCAATAAAAGTTTCTACCACAATTGAACATTTTAAAAGACAAGTGTGTTGTACTTGTTTATTTAGGGGTTTTATGCTAATTGGAAATAATGCTCACTTGGCGGAAATACTGCTGATAACCAATTTCAAGTTTAATTTTAATTATTTTTTCTTTAAATTGTCAGCCTCATGTTCAATTATGGGTGGACTTCGAATATGGAAGGGGAGACGTTTATTCTTATATGTCATTCATCTTCATCTTCCTAAGTCTTTATTATTATTCCCGAGATTTGAGGTCGGCTACTAGTTCCGGTTTTATCTGAATATCAGTTTTTACACGGAGCGACTGGTATCGGACCTCCACAACCCTGAGGGTGAACTGAATTCTAAGGTTGAACTAGTTGTCAGTATATTTGAGGGTACTGACTTCCCAATAACGATTGCCATAGATGATCATGACGACCGGGAAGAACGGCTTAACGTGCTCTCCGAGGCAGGGGCGGGAAACACCGCCATATTACATACTCCAGACTGCTATTAAGAAAAACCCTACAGCAGTCCGACTCGGGAATCGATCCCGACACACCTCATTGATCTGCAGTCGCTTACGCTAACCACTAGACCAACGAGGCAGTCCTTATTCTTATTTATATATAAGGGCAAAAAGAAATACAAGTAAGAAGAAAAATAGGTAATTAAATGAATTTGTATAACATTAAAACTATAAATCTAGCTCTGTTGTTTTTACACGAACGGTGAACGAAAAAAATCAATAAGATACAGAATAAACTACCATTTCAATAAAGTTTTCAGAAACGAAATTTATTGAATTCGAAACGTTTCATCTTGAAGAAAAACCAACAGTCTATCAACAATAAAATTTCCGCACTTAGTTCTACATACATACATAGTCTAATAGTCTCCGCAGTTTTAGAATGTTGTTACATCATAGTATGCACGCGATAAGTGATGACGCGCTATCAACTTCCCATTCAACACATAGACTACTTCGTCATAAGTTTATCCGATCGGTACTAGGCGAACGCATGTATATTATTGTTTTGAATGACATTTTATTGCTCACTCACTCACTGTTATTGTTATGAAACGTTCGTACGCGCGTGCTTTTTCGATTTATATTTCCCTAATATTTTTATTATATTGTGGGAAAAGAAACAGACGATTGAAAGTGAAATACAGTTGATTTAGTTGCATAGTGTTAATATTTTTGTGATTTTTTGTCATTGGGTATGTATTTCTTTTTGTTTATTATTTTCGATGTAATATAATTAATATAGTGTAATCAGCATCTTTCTAGCCTATAGGTATTTCTTATTACTATTTGGGATCGAGTGCTTATTTGGCCGGTTTCACCTGAATATCAATTTTTCCGCGGAGCGATTGGCATCGGAATTAGTTGTCAGTATATTTGAAGGCACGGACTTCCAAATACCGATTGCCATAGATATTCAAGACAACCGGGACCATAAAAATACCCATTCAGTCCACTGCTGGACATGGCCTCTCTTTAGAAAGAGTTTTGGCTTACCACCTAACCACATCAGGCCGCCCAGACAGGTCATTACACTTTGTTCCACGTAATATTTTACACGAGCTGAGCCCTGCGGTGCTACCCGCGTTTGTTGTTGTAATCGCAGGCAACTCCGCGGGGCGAACCTAGTGTCTTTATAAATTGTAGCCTATGAGTTATTCTGATGTATAAGCTATATTACTGTAGAGTTTCGTTAAAATCAATTCAGTAGTTTTTACGCGAAAGAGTAACAAATATCCATTCGTACTTACAAACTTTCGCGTTTAAAATATTAGTAGGATATAAACGTTCAGGGTTCTAAGTGAGTTCTTTAAAATTCATTCTACATGTATGAGGACATTATGCTAATGTATGTGTACTAATTTAGGACCTAAATACACAGATATAACTAGATATATATGTTATTATTCATGTTTCTATATATAGATAGATACCTATTACCAATGTTAATTTAAATCCTCTAATATTTATTCACGGTCTGTATAAAGACAAACATTTTTAGTATGAAAACTAAACACGAAATTGTGATAATATTTTAATTTTATTGTTTTATTTCACTAGAACTATTTTAATTTTCATTCATTAGTTTCCGTTAACATCAGGTGCTGATGACAATAAAATAATATACAAATAGAGCGAAATTACTTCAAACCAAAAGTTGCGAAAATAAATAGACATTTATTTGTGAAGCTTTTAAAAAACAAAATTATGACTTTTGTAAGCTGTATTATTAATCCCTTAGATCATAGTGATATAGATTTTAATTGTCCATATATATATCTTAAAAAGAACCTATCGCTGTCCACTGCTGAACGAATATCTCCCCCAAGGAGCACCAACTATCCCAGTCTTGGCAGTCAGCATCGATCTGGTGCTGCTGAAAATCCCAATCCTAAGTTAACTTATATAAAACTTGGTCAGGCAAATTGAAATGGCCCAGGGGTACGTTAATTGTGTGTTTTATTGCTGCACTAAGTTATAGTATATACTAATGTGAATTGGAAATCATTTAGAAGCTATGATGCCATAGATAAACATGTAATACATATAAATAAATAAAATTTACAAGACTCCCTTTTCTGCGTCTAGGGTTAAAATTAATATGAATGAGAGAGCCATGGTTCAGCACCAGCTCGACTGGGTCAAAACACAGGGTCAAAAAAGGAGACTGGTAGTGTGGTACCGCGTTTTAACCCAATTGCAGGTATCCAGGGGTGGTGGAATTCACTTACCATCGTACTCATTAAACTATAATCGTTTCCCCAATAAATTGTATACCTAAAAAAAGTTTTAAAAAACATAACCTACTAACCTATACATAACTTATAGCCTATGGGCTAATTATACAAACATGCATAGACTGCCTAAACCTTTGAATGCACCTTAGTCGGGTAAAACAGAGGTAGAAGTACATTTTTGTTCCATTAAACATTGGAAATTTCACCATAAAATCGTCACTCCACTTTAATCAAAGCATTGTGTGGTCAAATACGAATGAGACTCGATGATGATCATGATGTGAGTCATCATATAATCATCACATCATTTTAGAAGTGGATTCCGAAGACGTCAAACTTGTTACTGCTATTGTTTAATGAATCACTTTCACTGGCAATAATATTAGTAATACTTTTTACGATTTCCGTTTCAACGTTAAATTTACTACTGCTGTAAGCTTCTTCTGTTTTCAAGCCACCCCTAACTCTCATTATTTATATCTCTTTTATACCGAAGTACTAAAAACGTGCAACAATTTGTACTAACATGACCGATATTTGACTTCAAGTGATTTATAAAAGCAAGTATTATTAGGGAGTCTTTTTACCAAAGTAAGGTTTTGTTATTTAACTTTATTTGTTAGAATATGCTTTTCTAATAGTTTTTATATTTTGATTTGGAAAATTGATTGTGGAATATTAAAATACAAAGCACTTTTATGGAATATTAAGCTTGATTTATCTACCGAAGCTTGTACTTGAACCTTACGGTAACCGATAACGGAAAATTTGGAAACTAAAACTGTCACCAAGGCCACACCCTTGCGCCTGTTAAGGGGTCCTTGAAACAACACGCTAAGTACCTACTATACAAGATCACACGGACGATGGGAGGGCTCAGATTCGCTATGCCCTAGGAAAATCGTTCGGGAAAATTCTCGCGAATTTTTTCGAGTTATATTCACATATGGCAAGTGTTGTTATTAATATGTACAATTTTAAATGAATTTTTTTTTTTAACTTTCTATTAACAAAAACTTAGAGGGATTTAGACATTAGTACATGTTTAAACCCCTAGAAGGGTAGTTACCGGGATGGGATAAAACGTCCAAGAATAAACCATACTACGTGGTTTTTACGTTCCTGAATTAACACTCTTCGACTGCCAACCTTTATGCACATTTAAGGCCATTGAATACTATTAACACCTTATATTATTGTATTAAAACCTATTGTAAAGTTCATTAAATGCATAGAAGAAATATTTTTGCCCTGATTGGTTAGACTGACATTGTGGATGTCTGGCCATAGGGAGGAAGGAAACAACTAGTAGCGTAAATAAATAAGTATGGAAATGGGTATTAATAGACGGTTATCATGTCTGCGTTAATGTCGTCTGCATGTGTAATACCTAAGTAGGTATATTTCTAATAGATAACCGTGTAATGGAAAGAGCGGGAATGTCAAAAAACTGCGTATATAGGTTTATATTTATTCAGCTTATCTGCTGGTTTTATACCCAGGTGACCTTGACCTAGTGACCTTTCCAATCAGGTGACAGACATATAGGTATGCGCCAAGGGCTTTTGAGATTTGGGAGATAATTCCGTTTTCCACCCGATGTCCAGGGATATCATTTGATGTCGAATGGGAACCTAATTATGGGCCTCCGGTACTCTCACTCACTCGGTGAAACAGGCGCTGTTTTACACCGGTTTTCTTTGAGGCCGAAGTATCAGTTGTCGAGCCGACACATTCGTGACGAAGCGTGGTTATGTTAAAAACACTTTGATATATATATATTTTTAAACTTTAAAGGTTAATTCATTTTACCACCCATTGTTAACGTATTCATCTGCGTTTGTGGTTCTTGTTTCGCTTAAGATAGGGGAGTAAAGGTGCAAACTAAGTAGAACAACATTACTGTAAAAGAGAAGGAAAACTTTAACTAAATCCTTTACCAACCCGTCTGGCTATCGTTGTATAGTAGCCTTAAACCTCCTTGCTAAGGAGTGGCCTAGCTAGCGTTGAATAGTCGGCCTAAACCTCCTTGCTAAGGAGTGGCCTAGCTAGCGTTGTATAGTCGGCCTAAACCTTCTTGCTAAGGAAAGGCCGTACATGGAATGTGCATATTCTTTTTTATTTCTTAATCTGACCATTTACATCTCTATATCATAGAAAAAAATATATAAATAGGCTTGAAAATATTCAAACTAATCTTCAAAGTGAAATTTAAAACACTGAAAGAATTTGAGCTATTCAAACGCCTCCATTTTGCGCGCGCTTTTAACACAGCGAATGACGTCATTGTCATTTTGTGTTTGTTTACTATTCAGTGTTTCAGTTACTTAATACTTAATACTAACAATTTTAATTGCTATAAAAATCGTGGAAGAAGGCAAACACTACAAACACAGTTTGAATTTCAACTCAGATAATTTTCAGGACATGACCATCGACATCACATTTCGTTACGACCGATAGTAAGCGTTTTGTAAGTTTGAATTTCCCTCCCTTAATTTTCACTTTTTATTTAATGTCTCCTGAGTATAAATAAGCCCTAAATAAAAACAACACCTTTAAGTTCCTTTAAGTTGTTTACAGTATGTAAAGACAATAAAGAATCCAGATAAAAATATTTGAGAAAAACAAAATTTTTATGCGTATTTACTAATCTTAAAGGCTGTCCATGTAATGGTTTAAAAAATAATCCAAGATCCTAATCTCAGGCAAGAACAACGACTGTCCAACTGGTTTAAAATAAATGCGTCGAAAAAATGTTATCGTTAAATGTTTGTAGATAAACAAATTATGCAAACATAGTGTCTATCATTAATGAATTCTTAGTAATATATAATAGGATAGTGTTGTTAAGTAATGAGTCACAAATATGTTTTCGTAGGTAGATTTATTTTTCTTAAAATCTGTTTACTTTTAAAAATTTGCTCATAACAACGTAATTTTTGACACTGAACAATATACAAACAAGCTAATTACTAAATAAAAACATTAGATCTATTTGCTTTAAATAGTAGACACAAAATTAATGAACTGGTAATTTTCATAACGATCAGTCCATCACAGTCCTCTGCTAGACGCCGTTGCAATTAGTTAGTATATCTAGTTTCAGTAACAATTGCTATGTGGTGAGATTTTTAATTTGAGGCCATTATTTCCAGATGACATCAGGCCTACACGGCCACGGTCACCAGATTTCACAGCCGACGGCACACCAACTCGAACCCTCAGTGCTCCCCGCCAAGGAGAAGACTGTCCACGGGAAAGAAAAGACTTTTAAGGTACAGAAAACAATACTCCTTTCATTTTAACTTAAAAAAAACATATCAAGGTCAAGTTTAACTAAGTCCTGATTAAATTTTACATTGTTATATCCTGTACTATTTAACAGGTAAAAGTTGTTGATAAATATATTTGTATATTTGACTTATGTGTCTATCAAGACCGAAATCTGTTATTATTGTACAGATAAGTTGATTGGTCCGTCAAAGACTTGGACTCAACTTCTCGACTGAAATAAAATATAAGTCCAAGTGTCCATATCGACTTTTTTGGCCAACATGATGTTACTACACCCAAACAAAACCCAATTTTAATAAGACTCATATGTCATGTCTTTCAGTCTTGGAGATTTTTCGTATAATGAAAAGCAATAATTTCATTGATATCCTAGTATCCTGATTATTTAAAGATTATGTGCTCGTGGCTTTAGGTCGTAGTTGGCAACGAAGTAGGCGTGATGAAGGCTCCGGTGCTCGGCCCCCGGCCATACAACGCTCTGGCGATCATCCACACGCAACAGAGCAACACATTTGACATGTTGAATTCTCTTACCACCAGTGTTGTAAGTAAAAAATACTCAATAGTAAAACGATATTTAGATAGTAAGAAGAATAGGTTCATACACAGTAAGAAGAGAGAAGTAAGTACGAGCGTACTGTTATACATATTTACTCTACTAACGATAAAATCACGAACCGTGCAGTTGGCGTAGTCGTTTAAGAGGTCACTTGGCCATTTTCTAATAAGCAGAGTGTTGCAGGTACATCATTTTGTGTGATCCAAAAAAAATGATCTTTAACACGAAAGGTGGTAATAAAGGTAGTTAATAGAGGTAGTTCAAGGTGCTAGAGCCACGCTAATTTCCGTATGAACGGACCCCCTCGACCGGGGCGGTACTACCCTCGCACAGAAGAACACCGTTAAATGATAGCCTTCATTCTGTCGTGTTTTGTTGGTGAGTATGTCTCCGGCGGCCCCAGGATGCAGAAGTATCACTAGGCCGCCATGGTGTGGGTCATACTGCATTGTTGCAATGAGTATAGTCACCACCACTCTTGGTTTCTGCTTATGCTTTCCCTCAGGCAGATTAGCGTCATTTTGACAGGACCACAGATAAAAAAGAAATGAACTTCTGAAGTTATAAGTTATCAATTTGGTTGAAATTGCTTATGGACTTCGGTAGTAACTTACCCGTTTGACCTTTAGCCTCCTATTACGTTTATAAATATTTAATCGATTATCTCCTGATTTATATACATCTCATAAATTATATACTATGTCATTATACTTATGTCTGTAATGTTATTATAATTTTCGAAGCGTAATATTCAATTTTGCTTGCACTACAAATTTCCAGTATGCAATTCATAACAGATTTGTTCCCAAGATCTTTTATTTACTCGTTTATGAGTTTTTTTTTTATTCGAGAACATAAAATAAATGGAGTCGTATGCCAATTAGCATTTGTTTTTTTTTCTTGACAGGTTTTTATGCATTTATTGTGTATTTAAATTATTTTATTATTTAGATTATTGTTTCAAAAACTTGAACTTACTAAAACTTAAAGTGAACAAATTAGAATATAAATGATCATATTTACAGCACTTATGCAGCTAAAATTTATGTTAGGAGTTGAGTCACACCTCCATCCTTCATAAACGTAAGCCTGAGGAAGACAGATGAAGTCATCTGTCACCCTAGCAGAAGCAGGACCATGGGGTGCACGCGCCCCACTGCACATGCGCCCCTCCCCCTTTTTGAGGGCAGCAACAAAAACCTCTGGGTTTTCACACAGGAGGGGGTCAGCTTCAAACCGTGGGTGGCCCGAGGTACGTCGGGGTTCCAGGGTTTTCCTTTCTAGGGTGTACCTGGTTCCCTGGCTTCTAAAACCCGAGACGGCGTGCGGTTTTAGTCAGTTCGAGTTCGAAATGCCACCAGGAGTTGGTATACGGAGGGAATTCCGCACGAAAACAGAAAACAATAAAAGGGTTTAAGTCACATCGGACCTATTTATCAACAACCAACTTGGAGGACTCCTTTTAAACGAGACTTTGGCCTATTATACCACTCTGGTATACGGGAGAGAGACGGATTGGAACTGTTTAATCGAAAGTTTAAATTAAAAACCTCTCCATATTTTCTTGAACACATTAGCCTTTAAGCTACCCTGGTTAAATGCCTAAATGCTCTAGTACCGTGTTTACACGCAATAAGGAGTATTAAATGTATATTTTTAAAATCATTTCGAATCAATGAACTCCACTATCGAAAGTTGAAATCTAAACGGCCGCAAGTTGCTGGAGAATTACTTTATATATCACATTATGATACTGTAAACTACTACAAAATTAATTTACGGTAAAATTTACGCTATTTTAGTTTTCGTAGGCGATTTTTAAATGTCTCGTTTTGAGTTTAATTCTGAACAGTGCTGTACCGAGTTTTTAAATTTTAAAAATGTATTTTTAACTCAGTGTCAATCTTCTTATATATTCATACTACTTGACCCACGTATTAAATAAATCAGTTAAGCCTTTACCGGAGGCCCATAATCCAACCCTTCCCCTCATCCCCCAAGGCCGGCAACGCACTTGTGATGCCTCTGGTGTTACGGGTGTCCATGGGCGGCGGTAATCGCTTACCATCAGGCGATACGTCTGCTCGTTTGCCATCTATTCCATAAAAAAAAACGAGATTAGCCTGCACAACCCTACAGACAAACAGACGAAAGTTCTAAAAATCATTGTTTATAGTTCTTTTGCGTTCTTTCAGCGTAAATAATAGTTTTCTTTATATATCTTAAATCCAAATCCTCCAAACTTGACAGGATTTTTTGTCTTTATTCTCTATGCTGTCCACTCCGTAAACTTCGCATCTTGAAGGTATTTCAATAGTCCGGCACTGATTCGAGTTGAAATCAAATAGTTTTTATTTCAAGTAGGCCATTTTAGGCTCTAGATAGGCGGTCCAATATATCACTCCTTTTCCAAGGTGGTCAGCGTAAAATAACAAAATTCGTACAGTCGTGTTTCGTTGGTGAGTGCGAGACCGGAGGCCCAATGACGCAGAAGCATCACTAGGCCGCCAGGGTGTTGCCACTCTTGCCTTCGGCTATATATGTTCACCATCAGGTAGAGTAGAATTATTTTGTTAGGCTCATACATAAAAAAAGAACCGGCGAGAAACTTCAAAGTTACTATAGAGTGTACTTATAACATCGTGGATGCGACCCAATGAGGCACGTGGGTAATAAACTAACTTGGTAATAAAACATGAATGTCGTTGAACACTGCGTAGTACGACGTAAACGGTTATACAATGCACCCATGTTTACGTGTAGAATTATGGTCGGGACTGTGACCGATTAATGCGTGAAGACATTAAGAATTATTGGAGTAATACTGTGATTCTTGTTGTAATTTCAATTTATGAATGTTGTATAGTATGTATAGTTGTCTTGTATGTTATAGAGGAGTAAACGTGCGTTTGAAATGTGTTCTTATGATAATATTGACACTGGGGTTTTGACATATTGTTTTTTTTTATATATATACTGCGCCTACTTTAAATACTGCTTTTTTATGTTAGTGATCTGGTTAATTAAAAAAATAAAGTTCTAGTCCTCTTGTTAAATCGTCTACACTACTTAATGTATCGTTGGCGTAGTGTTAGCGTATGTGACGGCTATACTTGAGGTCTCGGGTTCGATTCCCTTTTCGTACCAAATGTTTTTGTGTTCTGAAAATATTGTTTTCATTGTTTTCTAAGTGTAATATGTATGTATTTATAAAGGGAATGTATATATGTATTTATATCAGTTGTCTAATAACCAATAATACAAGCTCGGCTTAGTTTGGGAAATGTCCGATTTCTTAAAAATAGCAATGATTCTATGAGTTGGCTTGGCCAAATAGGCCTGCTTGGTTTCAGAAAAACCGGTTTAGTACTTTTTTCCAACCAACCCCTTCTTAACGAGAAGGGAAAGCAAAGGGGTTATGTCTTGAAATGCAGGTCTCCATTGGCTCGTTAACATAGAGTAAAAACATTTGTAACTGGTCTTATGTGGTCCTTATATATTTATTGCAGGCCAGTCAACCGGTGGTCGGTGTGGGTGTTGGTGGGTTTCACAGGCGGAGTTCGGGCCAGGGTACATTGTGCGACCCGGAGTTAGATGACAGCGGCAATAAACTGGTGGCGAGACTCGAAGACGACGCTTTTATCTCGGAACAAGATCTGGTGAGAATAAACTATCACATCTTTACTCCATAAAGAAACAATGTCATGAAGTTGATAAATAGTATTTGTAATTTTTGCTGTTGAAGGAAAGAAATGAAAGTGTGTTAAAATCCATGAATCTTAATTTTGTGAGTTTAAAGCGCGTGAAATGGTTACTGAGTTCCTGAGATTGTTATTTAGACATAAACGTCCACATAAACATTCCTATCATTTTATGTACATAATCATATAGGTATGTACTTAAAATTATGATATAACTCGTATCATTTTCCAGGAGGAAAACATTGAAATAGCAACGGCGACAGAAAAGCGAATATCGAAAACCGACGCGTCTGGGGAAGACCAGCCGCAGGAACCACAGAATGGTAATTAGATAAATACATTTTTCATCAAATTCATGAAAAATATATACAACCGTCCTGAAAGATCTTTCATTTTTGAGTAGAGTACTTGAGTTGAGTCTATCATCTTAATCTGTAATGATAATGATTATCTGTAATGATAATTTCCACCGTACGGCTCGAATTTCTATAGTAGTTATTTATGCAACATGTGATAATAGTATCACATGAGTGTTTTAATACCTCATTATGTACAGTAGCATACAAGACTTTATCTACACCCATGATATGTATCCTCTATAAAAAGTCGATACTAATGTCGAACAAAAATGGCGGGATACGACGTGATTCGAATAACAGTTCTTTTTTCAAATTCAGGTGCGCGCCTTCCACTACTACTGCGCGAGTGTTATTGGAAGGAGCGCGCCTGACAATGTTCTTTTTTTGAAAAAAAAGAGTGGCATTATGAAAATTACTACATTAAAACACTAGTTTGGATGTATCTATGGTTACTATATACACAGAATGTTTGAATTTTGGCAATAAGCTAGCTGTTCCACAAACTTTTATAGAGAAACAAACGTTTAAACATGTTATAACATGTTTAAACGTTTGTTTTCTGTTTTAAGTCTACATTGCCAAGCTGCTCAACCGAGGACGCCTTCTGCAACACCTGATCGTAGCCAAACTTGTAATATAAACTTTAAGTCATGGTGTATACGATTTAATATTTTACAAATATTTCCGATACGAGTCATTCGGAAATCTTCCATTAAAAATATTTATACAGCAAAACGACATTTGATTTAAATAAAAAAATAGCTTAAATTATATGCAGTCACGAATTATAATATAGTCTGTGAAACATAAATTACAAAACACCTACATATTCATTACGAAGGAATAAAATAAATGAAATATGTTTTTTGTATTCTGATATCCAATAGACTATCATTTTTTTTCTTCGATTGTAATTAAGTTTGTTTGTTTTGTGTTCCAGGTCTAGTCTACGGTCCTATATACGAGCTTGAGAAGTTAGAACAAAAAGAAAAAGAGAAGCAAGACAACGAGGATGAGGAGGAACCTATTGGAGTTTCGCCATGTGGCAGGCACGTAATACTCATGGTTTCACTTTCCATTTAAATATTTTCGTCATTATTAGTGGTTTTTGCAAGTAGGCATACTGGGTTCTATGCTGTTTCTTACATCACCTGGTCTTTCAAGAAACCTTTGAGACAGTTCGTCGCATTAGTGAGGCATTCGTCGCGGGCGTGCGATGTGCCAATAAACCTGCTTCTTTGCCACCACAAAATCTTTTTTTGCTTACCAAGCTTAAACATTTTATTTTATTTTATTTTGAACGATCAACAAATGATAAAATATCACAAATAAGTAGAAAAATATAAAATACATGCCTTGTGCTCATCGAATTGTAGACAACCACAGCTAATGAGAAGACATTAATATTCAAATTCTGATGAGCTTTGTCGTACCCCAAGACTTAGAATCAAGATGGTTCACGTTTTTTCCAAGAATGATAATATAATGTCTAGTATAAATATAACTAATATACAATGTATACATTATGCTGAATAGTAGAAATATCCATTTAAATCTTTGACTGTACATCAAATGGTAGTTATAATGTGTGCGGTGTATGATTTCAGGTTCTTCAAGTACGACAAGGAAGTTGGTCGAGGCTCGTTCAAGACGGTGTACCACGGACTCGACACGCAGACTGGCGTCGCCGTCGCTTGGTGCGAGTTGCTCGTAAGTCGCTATATCTACTAACAATCCTATCGAAATAAGTACCAACACGACATTCTGACATACCCAAGCTAAATAACGTCCTAATTGCAAGCTGTCTTCCTCATAAAATGTGGGTGTTTCAAGGGGATAGCTAAGAGTTAGTCTCTTATCTGCTATGACATGTATGACTGCACGTATGGTTTGCTTACTGCTACGCCCAGTATGGTGGGTTCAAATCCCATATGGGACATTACTGGTTGATCCACAAATTGTTGTTCTGAGCCTGTGTTGTTTGTGTCCGTTTCATGTGTTTGTAAAGTCCTCCGCGACTATACTCGATGTATACTTAAACTTTTGTCCGAGGACGCTAGCCATTTGTAGCATATTTCACTCGTATGTTACTTAAAACTTATCAAAATTAATTATAACTTGACATGATAGAAATAATGGTAATTAAGTTTCCATAACAAACTTTTACCATCTTTAAGATCTGACCGTTAATGCTGTTTCTAGGAAAAAAAACTGAACAAAACGGAGCGCCTCAGATTCCGCGAGGAGGCAGATATGCTCAAAAAGCTGCAGCATCCCAACATTGTGAGGTTTTACAACTACTGGGAAGGCACGGTGGCTAAGAAGAAAAATATTGTGTTAATCACGGAGCTCATGTTATCTGGCACTTTGAAAGCGTAAGTTTGGTATCTGCAAAATAATATTAAGTCAAGTGTAACCGAACACGAATGTGCTACCCCACTGTATAATTTTTGAACCATAATCCTAGCTTATACAATAAAGACGAGTGTTAGTTTTTTTTGTCAAATATTTCAGATTAAACCAATTATTATTTAACTTATTTCAATTTATTATTATTATTTCACTTATGGGAGGCTATATTATTAGAACACAATAGAGGCTACTATTACCGCTATAACCGATATACAATGGCGGAATCACGTATCAAAGCTAGTTCATTTAGTAACCGCAAGTATCTTTACTATCGTTTACAGCGGTCTACTTGTAACAATCTTGTCAAACTTGTCGCAGTACTTTCGGATATGATACCTAAAAGTTGCACAAAGAATTATGTAGTTGTTTTTTTAATTTAATTTATACCTTATTTGTCGGTTAATTATGTCTACTTTCTTATATTTCAGATATCTCCGTCGGTTTAAGCGCATAAACCCGAAAGTGCTGAAGTCTTGGTGTCGCCAAATACTTAAGGGATTGAATTTCCTACATTCAAGAACACCGCCTATTATACACAGGTAATTATTTAAAAAAGAAAAACTTCTTAAGTAGTATTTTTTTATTTAATGATGCTGATATTCTCAATATTATTTGGAGTCATCTACTATTTCGTTCGGTTTCATCTGAACATCAGTTTTATACACGGTGCGATTTCCAAAACACAGTTATTGTAATTTTTGTAAGCCTGGTTTCCATAAAAGAAAACTAATTCTGTTTCGGAAACTGCCTCCCTAGCCACGTTGCAAGCATTCTTCTTTCTGCAATCGTTAACGCCTAAATTCTCGCTTGTCATTGACTGATCTTAGACAAAGTATTAGCAAATGACACACGCCATGACAGGAGTTGGTTCCTATTATGATCGAAGAACAAAGACAATTATATTAAAAAAATAGTATACATTAAAAACAAAATTAAAAACAAAAAAATGAATCGGTACATTGTACATTGACAGAGATCTGAAATGCGACAACATCTTCATTACCGGCACGACGGGCAGCGTCAAAATCGGGGACCTTGGACTGGCCACGCTCAAGAATAGGAGCTTCGCTAAGTCCGTTATAGGTGAGCAAAATATTTATTAATATTAAATTAGATGCAAACTTCATTTTTTAACTAATTAACTTCACAGCTTTAAAAGAGGATGATAAATATAAGCAAATTTTTTTTGCACATGGAACTTTAATAAGTTCAAATATATCCAATACAATTTAGGTTTTCGATTAGTTTTTTACTACGACATGACAACCGTGTACAAGAAAAGTAAATAAAATTCCCCTTCCGCCTTTTTAAAGTAGTAGGCAGGCAGCAGAGGATATTTCTTCTAAGGGTGAGAAGGGGGAGAAAAAATAAAAATGCAACAACATACTTGGAAGTTTTGCAACTTGAGATTCGAGTCAGCAAAGCAATTGCAAATTAAGCTGCAAACTATGAAAGATTAATGCCTTTCATCGTCTCATTGTCATGTTCCATCACCGGGTAATCCTTTGTTGTATGAATGGGGTGAATAATGTGGTGTGGTACCCAGGCACCCCCGAGTTCATGGCGCCCGAGATGTACGAGGAGCACTACGACGAGTCGGTGGACGTGTACGCGTTCGGCATGTGCATGCTGGAGATGGCCACCGGCGAGTACCCCTACAGCGAGTGCAGCGGGCCCGCGCAGATCTACAAGAAGGTCGTCTCGGTGAGCCTTCCAAAATATCTAATATATATATATATAAAAATCGTCGTTTTATATTTTCCAAAAATATAGTTTTATAAGAGAACTAACGACTAATATTTTCTGTGAGTTGTGGCATAATATCAAAACATATATTTTTTAGAAAATTTAGGCCATGAAATATTAAAATTAACATAATTATTAGAATCCATTGGAAAAGCAGACATAAAATAGGATTGGTATTTTCTAAAAATATAAAAAAAAACTGTTGATATGATGTAATAAATAATAATGTATATGGTTCTCAAAATCGAAACTTTTGTTACGCAGGGCGTGAAACCTCAAAGCTTAGAGAAAGTGACCATTCCTGAGGTGAAAGATATCATCGAATCCTGTATCAAACCCAACAAAACGGACAGGTTAGTCAACAATACTAACATTAAATAAAGTATTTAGTACTAGCTGAGCCCTGCGGTGTTACCCGCGGTACAAAAATATTGTGTGAATTGTATCTTTACAAATTGTAGTCTATATGTTATTCTGATGAATAAGCTATATTATTGTAAAGTTTCATTGAAATACATTCAGTAGTTTTTACTTACAAACTTTCAAGTTTATAATATTAGTAGGATTTAATGTGCAATTAGATAGGCCTATCTTCAGTAGTGGACTCCGATAGGCTGATGATGATGGAATATTCAGAAATGTAAATAAAAAAAAAATTGTGTTAGGTCAGGTTCGGGAAAGATTTAATAGATATAAAAGATTAGTTTAGAGACTGCTGTCGATAACCTCGTCAATGGCTTGTCATGCAAACTTGAAACGAACTTCTAAAAAAAATATGTAATCAAGTGAGTATCGAAATCGATTACTTAGTAAAATATATATTGAATATAACTCCTTGATTGCATCTTAATATTCTCAGATAATTGCTATTGTTATCTAGATATAGTATTTAATCTGTGTGCCGCTGATTAACTAGGCTGAGTAAAATATTAATAAACACAATATAAGCAGGCATAAAAATTTTAAGGGCACTGACAAAGTTCTGTCTATTCATTAATTTCTCAGGCCCAAGGTGAAAGATCTGTTGAACCACGAGTTCTTTGGTGAGGACATCGGTTTGCGGCTGGAGATCGTCGGAAGAGATCTGGTGACGTCCTCGGAAATTACCAAAATACAGTTCCGGCTCAAAATCATCGATCCCAAGAAACGGTAAGCATTAAGAAATCCAACAAATTCTAACCGTTTCTTGTAGTAAGTTATAATTGAAATATTTCCAAGCCTTTTCTTCTTTTTATGCACTTCATTTAAGTTTAGGGTTTTAAAATTTCACAAAGTAAAGTGTACCTGGTGAAATATTAGTTGTAAGCCAAGTTGAACAATACCAAACCCTATAACAATCCCGTCTGCTTGACTGTGGTATAGCAGGCCAAAACCTCCTTATTGAGGACAGACCCAGCAGTGAATTATTATAAGCTGTGCATGCTGGGGTGAAACCAAATTGAAACATTCCTGTCTCAATTGCAACCAAGGTAACAAAATCAGTACCATCACACAGCATCTCACAGCAGCAAATATATCTACCGCGGGAGCGCCATGCTTCGGCATGCATGGGCCGAATGAGTGAGGATACCGGAGGCTCATAATCCAACCCTTCCCCTCATCCCCCTCCCCATCCCCCAAGGCCGGCAACGCACTTGTGACGCCTCTGGTGTTGCGAGTGTCCATGGGCGGCGGTAATCGCTTACCATCAGGCGATACGTCTGCTCGTTTGCCCCCTATTCCATAAGAAAAAGCTTCAAATGCCCTCAATTGTTTGACAGACTTATGATAGCCAGAGGTCATGGGTTTGATACTAATTAATTGCAAATATTTATTGAATATAATCTTAATATGTATTTAGAAATATAAAACTTATCTGGCTGTCTAAAGTGGAACAGGGTTTATCCAGTTATATTTATATTGTTATATTCTTGACGGTTGTTATTTTGACTCGACTGTGGCCAAGTCAAAAGGAAGGTTAATAGTTTTGGGAGTGTGGACGTTGCCTGAACTAGTGATTTTGATGTATAAGGCATCAATAGATTCGTAATAATGGCCCGAGTGAAGGCTACATAAATTTTATCTAAAGTTTTTACGTAAACAGGTCATAGTTTTTATATTTTTACCCGACTGTGAAAGAAGGATGGTTATGTTTTTTGAGAGTATGTATGTATATTTTTATATATTTCTTTGGCACGCCTTAGAGCTAAACAGCTTGTCGTAATTATATTGTTATTTAATTAGTGGTTTCAATAGATTCGTCTTAGTCGTGAGAGACACTGGTACATCAACATCAAAATTCAAGATTTTTGGCGCCAAAAAGTCATATAAATAAACATGTTTTCAAATAATGTACATCGAGTGTGGTATCGAAATAAAGAATTTTTAACGGAGGTTACTAAAATATATATAAAACCTTTATATTTCATTTAAACAAACTGAATTTAATAGAGTTTACGGATAATGACGCAGTCGGAGTTTTTTTAAAAGTAATTTTACTTGCTTTTGTAAGGTCCTACACTCACAAAGAGAATGAGGCCATTCAGTTCGAGTTTGACATGGAGAATGATGACTGCCAGGAGGTGGCCAACGACATGGCGAAGGCTGGTCTCATCATGGAGGAAGACGCCAGGATAGTCTTCAAATTACTCAAATCGCAGCTCATCAGCCTCAACAGGTTAGTGGAGATTTCTATTGGAACTATTATTGAAAATATGATATATACAACACGAAATAGCCAATAGGCATGATGACAGTAACCAAGAACCGCTATAATTATGTATTTATAAATTTAGAACGAGATTAATAGTAAATTACACTTGAAAATCAGAGCAAGTTACTTTAGTTTTTATTAAAGTCACTTTGGATATAATCGACGATTACTTTATTGTTTTTAAGAGCTATAATTGACACTGGTTGACAAATGGTGACGTCACGTCTGCGACGAAACGTCACAAACAGGCCATGGGCACCACCGAGCCTTTTGGTGTAAATTTCAAACTTAAAATTTAAATCCCAATTTTTTCCTACTGAAACTTTATTTTTTTTGTAGAAATATAACTGTTTTTGACAATAGGAAAGACTTTCGAACATCATAATCGCATATACATCGAATACTGTGACTAAGACTAAGCTGACTGAGTTGGAGTTGATACATACCGCTGCAGAGTAGTGCAGCGGGCCTTACAATAAGAACCGTTCAGATATAGCCTTATGTGCGATAATCAATTACGGTATTGATTTAAGACATAATTTCCTTCTTGAAAACATTCTGCGTTAATTGTCATACTTTAGATTTAAGATTTTAGCAACGTGGGAATCAGTGGTGAAAAAGATACTCGTTTATATGCGTAGTCGGATAAACAGTGGAAATTCGACACTGACATTGTATGTAACGGTATATTATATGACAAAATATAATATACTGGCTTATGTTCGACACTTCACCTGCGTATTTGTTGATTATCATGATAAAAAGTATCCTATGCGTATGTCCTTCTATTGTCCTTTGACAGAGAGTTACTTTCGCGTTCATAATATTAGTATAGACAAGCTGACCTGTTCTAACTTCGTTGAGTGTTAAACATTTTCAAGTAAATCTGACCACCTCGGATTTCTTTTTCTTTTTTTTCATTTGTGGGTGAATGTATACTCGCATATAATGCGACTTTCTATTGCTAAAAGAATTTTTTAAAATTACTTCAGTAGATCAAGGAATTACCCTCTACAATTCCACAAACTCAGAAAGTTTACCTCTGTATAATATCGATATAAATACTAAAATAAACATTCTCACCTTTTAAATATGGAATGGCTTCTCGCATCCAGTTCCTGCCACAAGAAGAAGAAGAAGCCATAGATCGAACTAAGTGGCGTGAAATTGGAGAGGCCTATGTCCAGCTGTGGACTGCGATAGACTGATGATGATGATGATGATGAAATATGGTTGAAATAGTGTAAGTGTTCATACAACATATTATTATGTGTCTGATATGCTTACTAACTTTAAATGCCTGAATTAATGTCCAAAACAAGCTTTCGAATGGCCATTTCCCAGATTAAAAAAAAAAGATACTCAAAAGATCTCATACAAAAAAGTATGAATTTTGTCTGAGCTACTTTTATCGTAAAACTAATCGATTGACTAGAAAACCCAAAATACTCATTTGCGCGAACTTTGGCCTTGAATAATAAAAAAAATTGCACACACGGGATCAATTGTGAATTTTCAGAATTTCCTTAGAGTGGTATTGCCTGTGAAGTTTTAGCTAGTTCGGAATTATTGCAGGGGTTAATGTCTATATATCTCCAATACTTTCGTATTTATTCTATTAGCAGGTTGTAGGATGGTCGCAAATAGAGATATTTACCCTACCCTGGACGGGAATAGGGTGTGAGACTGGAGTGATTATAAAAGTGTCTAATCATTGTTAAAATTTTTGCTATTCTTGAGATATTGAAATTAAAAGCTTTGTGTAAGAAGTACCCCAATTATTTGGGCTAAAATTTGACTGGACAATCAGTAATATATGGTACATTACTTGTTTTTTTTAATGTACGAATAATCCTAATGTATTAGCTGTAACCAAAATACTAGATTCACTACATACACATTCATTCATTCTACGTAGACTACTTCAGACATTAAATTTCACAAGAAGTCTTTTTTTTGTGAGACTAATAATTATAAAGTAATAATGACCAAATCTGAATTGTCTATGCAATTGTATAATTAACTATTGCAAAGGATAATGAGTATATTTCAATATGCTGTTATTGCAGACTGCCCTACTTTCGTCTAGAAGGTCAAGCTGTGTATATATACACAGCTTGATATATATTTGGTCTATATATATTTACGCATAACTCCTAAATACTCGAAACTTACTTTAAGCCCTCGATGTTTTTTTATGTAAAGTCTTACCAAAGTTTTTTTTGCGTTTATTTAAAACCAGATAACAAAAACAAAAAGTTATACATACAAAAATAAAACGACAAATATTTGGAGCACAAGTGTAGTTGAACTCTGGCTCCCATGTTTTGATTTAACTTGTGTTTGGGTACCATGGCTCTCTCACAAGGTAACGAAAAGTCGATACCTTGTGAGTGAGCCCTGGTACTAATATGTATACTTATGCTTACTTGTATGTATATTTAACGCAGACAATGGTCTGCGTTAAATATAAATTAAGAAAGTCATATAATTACAAGTGAACGTATTACTTACAAATGGAAAGTAACATCTCAAACAAAAAATTGAACTAAAATTTAAAATAATTAAAAAAAAAGTGGCTCGCAAACAAAGTTGCGTGGAGCAGGTTTTTTTTTTAGAGTTTTAAAAATCAAAAACAATGATGCAGAAGCATCACCGCCATGGTGTGGGTCACCATACTGCATTGTTGCATTTTCGTCTTTCGCTATGAGTATAGTGACCACCATTCTTGAATTCTGCTTATGCATTCTATCAGGCAGAGTAGAGTAATTTTAGCATGGCCATACTTTAAAAAAAAAGAACAACCTAATTAAAAAAAGGCTCGTAGGAAAAGAAATGATTTAAAACATAGCTATGTATATAGAGAATTAGACCTCCCGAATCCGTATTACAAAACAGTTCGATAAAAATAAATTTTAACTAAGTACATTAGAACTGGTAATAATAATTTCTCTTTGTAAATAAACATAAAACCGCTTTCAATGTCGGTGATTATGTACGGAGACATCGGCATGAAGACGAACGGCTTGCGGTCACGCAACGTGAAAAACTCTACGTATACGTCAATAAGCACGTAAACAACTACGGTAAAACGTAGTTACTAGTAACAGTACGAGTAAGGTGTACTGAGGTTTTTTTAAATAACTCGCCTAAGTGCCTCTACTCAGCCTGATGGTATGCTCAAGCAGAATCCAACAGTGGGGGCCACCATACTCACTGCGAAAGCAGACAATACAGTATGCCGTCCCACACTATGGCAGCTCAGTAAGATGCTTTTTCACACCCCGCTTGAAGGACCTGGGAGCATATTGGGAGGGAAACTCATGCGCTTTTTTTGTTTTTCTTTCTTTTAAAAGACAACTCCCGCATTAGGAATATAAATTCCTGTGTCGCGGGAATCCTTACAAACATACATGAAACGGACACACCCAGACTGAGAACAATAATTTATGGATCACACAAATTGTTGTCCCATGTAGGATTTGAACCCACAACACTTTGCGCTTAGGAAGCGGTGTGGCGACCACTGAAAACACTAGGCCGTGTAGTCAGTGCGCTGGTAGTGAATTCCAGTTTATGGGTTGAGTTTGTGTCGTCGTATATTCAATACACGACTTTGATAAACTTGCTAGGACTACGTCTTCGTTTGCATGAAATACTCATATAAACTTTCATCTCCTATTTCACCCTCTTCAGGTCTTAAGTTCGTGACAAACAGCGGCAAACCGTGTACGATAGTTAATAAGTCATTTATAATATAGTATAGATGTAATATATGACCCGGCGAGCTTGGTACAGCCTTACAATTAATAAATGTTGTTAGTTATTAGCTTATGGTGGCATATTGACAGCAGTGCCTTCTACCGGGTCCAATTTGTTTTTTTGTACAACCTAGGACCTCATTGAAATATACATACAAAATTTATCCTAATCAGTACAACCATTCGTTAAGGACTAGCAAGTTGACAAACACACGCACAGAAATATGTACAGTAAAATTATATTGATATATTTTTATATCCAAGATTTTAAATATGTTGGTATTCAGTTTGTGGTGCTTTACCCGTGTCTATGGTGTCAATTTATTAGTTTCTTGATCACATCTTTAGTACCTTTAATTTCTTGTAGGCAGTTGATAGAAGCTGTCAACAAGTACTGGTCTTAAATCATCATCAGCCTATCGCAGTCCACTGCTGAACATAGGCCTTTCCAATTGCACGCCACTTAGTTCGATCCTCAGCTTCCCGCATCCAGCTCCTATCAGCCCTAAATACTGTTTATATATTGGACACACCTAGGGAATAATTCTTAAAACATTAATGCTTATTGTGTCAACCGATTGACGTCTAATGCTCAACGACAGATAAATATTATTGTTGTCTAATCCATACTTATATTATAAATGTGAAAGAAACTGCCTGTTATACTTTCACGGCCAAAGCGCCGCACCGATTTCGATGAAAGTTGGCATTGAGATACTACGATTCTTGAGGAACGATATAGGCTAACCTAACGCAGGCAGAGCCGCGCTGGGAGGGGTCCGGATGGCGTAAGAAAGCGGTTCCCGGATCTCTCCCGTCTCAGGCGCAGAGTGGCACAAAGTGGTGGTTTAGTGGGTAGTCTGGCGAGTCAGTCAGGAGTCCCACACAAAGCGAACCCCCTGTGCCCGCGGGGGGGGGGAGCGAAGTGCGTAAAAGCATTCCACCACGTCAAAAAAAAAAACGCAGGCAGAGCCGGCAAAGAGCTAGTTATTTGAAATATCAAATACTGTTATATCGAACCGATTGACAATTATAAAAAATACAATGAAACTAGTAGCTCGATCGTGAACTCGCATACCATACGCTCTATTGCCCACGAGTAATTACTATGATGCAATGCGTTTTGTACTGGTGAACACGGTAGTGGACTGTAAAAGTTATCAAAAGCTTTTCTTTTTCTTTTAAAATACAACTAGGAGTACTCCTGGGTCGCGTGACTTTGCAAACATATTTCGCACGGTAAGCCGCAACAGCCAGACGTAGAAAAACAATTTGTGGATCACACTAAGTGGTGTCCCATGTGGATTTTGAACCCTCAACACTTAGAACAGCAGAATACAGCGAGGTGGGCGCTTAAACTACTATGCCATTCGTGTAGTCACAGTATTATTGACATCATATTAATTATAAAAAAAAGATATCTATTATATATCTGTTAACAAAACATTGGATTCTTTAATTGGGTTAAGTATTTTTGTCTGAAAACCACATACCATTGTTTGGTTATATGTGTGGTTTTCCTGTCAATCCTGATTAAATATATCAAAACAGTTACGTAAGCAATGCTTTGAACTTGACACAATGAACCATTGGTCCGCAACTACGCCCGCGCGTGTTTTCTCAGATATCGCGATGATTTTACAGCGTGGTGGTGTGATTTCTCAAGTTATAGTTCTTTTGGCGCGTTAGGGAAAAATGATGAGTAATTTTTTACGATGCGCGCGCACATCGTTACGAAAATCGGACACCCTGAAGTAAGCTATATTCAACATTTTAGTTTTACGATGCGCGCGCACACCTTTACGAAAACCGACACCCTGAAGTTAGCTATAATCAACATTTTAGTTGTACGATGCGCGCCCTTACCTTTACGAAAAACCGACACCCTGAAGTTTTAGTTTTGCAAATTTTTATCTTGTCACGCCAAAGAAGTATAACTTCTAATGCGTGTACATAGGTACACACACACTTTTCTTTTTCTAACAAATAATGTGGTTCATCTCTGAACTGTTCTCTATCATCGATAACATTAAAAGGTCTATTAACAGAATAAAGTTCAGATACCGGTCTGATATTAGATATCAAAGATTATTTAAATATTATCATTTTCAAATAGCAGACATTATGGCCCAATTCGTTGCAATTAAGAGATAACAGTTTCAAGGTGAAAGATTAATTGTATCCGTATGCAAATTCGTTGTGTTGTTGAATTTTTTGATATTTCTAAACTTGTTGAAATTGTTTCTTTAAATTTAAAAACTGTTACAAAAGCTACAACGCTGAAATTTAAAAAAAAATGGTTTTATGTAGCAAACTAAACTAATACTCTAAATGCAAAAGTTTGTGAGAATATATTTTTGATAAACAATCAATATTTCACGCAAAAAAATACTGAATGGTTTCAAACAAAAAAATTAAAAAATAAATTTATTACTATAAAACAAATTTTTACGAATTATATTGAGCTCGCTGATCTCTGAACTAGGTTCAATGACCTGTGTTACAGAAATCAGTATCCTCTCTCGTTGTTAGATTACATGTGATTTATGGAAAAAGTTAAACAAATGCAGGTCTTTATTACATATAATATGCTAGTTTATACTACGTTAACGCATTTTTGAGTTGTCTGGATGTAATTAATCTATTAAAAATGTTTTCGGACATCTAACTCACAACGCCATCTAGTACCAAATTAAGCAGAGCTTGTATTATGGGTATTAGACAACTGATATAATTACATATACTTTTTTTCAATACATATGTGAAATGAAAATGTGTTTATCAACAGTTTATATACAATACTTTAAAGCTATGACAGATCTTAAAAGCAATCTCTTAATGTATTATTATAGTCTATAAAATTAATTCCGCCTTTTTCGAACAAGCCTCGCAAAGGAACCTGTTTACAAAACCGTTAGTCTGTCATGTCAAATGTAGGTTATATGACTTTCGCCTTTAGCCTGTTTGTAATAAACACACAAATTATATATCAATTCTTTATTTACTGTCGACACTTGTGTTACACACTGTACGATATATGCACGCGTGTTTATAGCTGTATTACAGTCAGTTTTATCATTGTTTTGCGAACGATATGAATGATAAAACATTTTCTTTAAATAACTGTGTATCGTGTAACGTTTTTATATATGTGTTTTCCCTAAGATAGTTTTGATCAGATACTGTTGGGATAATAACGGAACATATTATTCATTTAGTGAAGTGCTACGAGTGTTTTGAGTGTGTGTGTATTGTTCTAAAAGTATGTTTTAAATATTTTTCAGGTGGGTTTTTTTATTATATTAACTATGTTTTGGAGTTCATGTTACATATTTTACCTGTGCAAAAAAGTAACTTTAAAAAGGTGTCTCCAGGGGCGATGGTAACCACTTGCCATCTTATGACCCGTGTGTTGGTTTGTGTCCAATAAAAAAAGAATTTGTGCACTAACAATAGTATGGAAAAACAGAAAGGTAAGGTAGTGAATTAAAGTAATATTATAATGCAAAATTCAATACCTAAAGTTAAATCTAAATACGTTTGTACGCCGCAAATCCTAGGCTTTAGGTTCACTCTTTATCTACCTAATTTATAATCGACCTTACCTCCCCAATAAAGGTTGGCATTGACAATGAGCGTTCATGTTATGAATGTGGTTCGATAACCGTCATTACAATAAATGACCGACTTAGTTTTTATGGCTGATCATTCACAAAAAGTATGTCATACAAAGTTATAGATGTAAGGCATGGTGG
Organism: Hyphantria cunea; assembly: GCA_003709505.1. Classification (NCBI taxonomy): domain Eukaryota; kingdom Metazoa; phylum Arthropoda; class Insecta; order Lepidoptera; family Erebidae; genus Hyphantria; species Hyphantria cunea. Next base: position 119,927 of record PKRV01000501.1, read on the forward strand.
AACCAATCAGGATGAGAAGAAACACCTAGCTTTATACGAACACGATTAACCAGCTGCTATTTATGTAATATTCGTGATAGGGTGTTTCCGTCGTAGGAACAGCCTGTGTCGCGAAGGATTTTATAAACTTGATATGGACACAGAGAACAGCCAGGCTCGGAACAGCGAAAATGTGGGATCGAACCAATAATACTGGTAATGCAAAGTGACCATTTAAACCACTTTACCTTACGTGTAGTCATCTTTGTACGTTTGAGACTTGTGTAATTGTTTCTGGCTGGTTTTAAAGCTAAATCGCTGAATGACTCGCACTATCTCGATTTCGATAAGTTACGTTATTATAATTAACATAAATATTTTTATTCTACACTCTAATCGCTGGTAACATCAACAGTCACATATAAAACTATGAATTTTATAAGTATGACGAACTATACCCACACAAAATATAAACACACACACACAATATAACAGTATTATTACTTTTTTTGTTTTATTACAAATTTCGATGTTGAAATAAAATTCTGGAGGAAGGTTTATATTACACTTTATGTAAAACGCGTCAAAGGTTTAAATAAGGATCATACTTGTGGCGAGTTGGAAGGCGACGACAGGACAAAAGGTGCGAATGTTTTGTTAGAGGTAGAAAAGCCCTGTCATTGGTTTTCTTGACACTCGCCTAACCGCTGTTAACCACGACTTCATACTTTATATTTTGATGTTCTCTTAACCCACTAAGTAATTGAAGTCTGTATTTTATATCATCCTTAATTGTAAGACCAAATTTCCCCGATTTGATTGAAACACGCGATCTTCTGATCTGGTAATCGGAGTTGGATACATAAGAAAACCTTTTTTTTTATGTAATACTGAGCAAAAGAACAGACATATCGCCTGATGGTAAGCGATTAATATTGGCACCCGAAAAACCAGCGTCACTAGTACATGGGCAGGGGGATGGGGGACTGGATTATGGTATAGGCCTCCGGTATCCTCACTTACTCGGTGAAACACAGTGCAAGCGCTATTTCACACCGGTTTTCTATGAGGCCGTGATATCCCTCCGGTCGAGCCGGCCCATTCATGCCGAAGCGTGGCGCTCTCACGTAAAAATCTTTACCTTTTCATTTCTTTTTACTTTTATTCATGAAGTTCATTACACATCCTCCCTTATGGGGCCTTACGTCATAGTCAGCGGAGACCTCAAATCACCATGGTTACGGTAACTAAGTAAAGAAGCAGGCAANGTATAGTTGCAGGCAACCTCGCGTGCGTTCACTCAGTTCTTAATACGGCTCCGTTCAATTTAATTGGGCTGATTTCCCTCCGCGAAGGTTGTTTATTAATATTTATTACTATTTATGTACTTTTAATTTTAAGACAATGTGATTTTCCAACAGTATTTACGTTGAGGCAGTCTTGGCTAGCTGTTGTACTGAAAACGAAAAGATATTATCATTTCTAAAAGGTTCATTACTATCTGTGCTAATGTCGGTGACACGCCAATACGTGGCTACGGTTTATCTTAGTAATTTGCCTTCTAAAATACCTATGTTATTTGTTTTATATGGGTATGTTACTTCACCAATGTTCACACACATGCAGTTGTATATATGCACTACTCGTTTTGAAAGTAGTAGTGGTTTGGTTTGCCACCTTAGAGAAAGTCTTAAGTGCATATTCTTTCTATATAAACAATATCGTATTCGTACTGTAGTGTTTTTGGTGAGTAGTATTAAATGTACAAGTATATTTTGATTACATTACTTAGGGCATTACATTTCCTGTCTCGTCTTTTAATGAAATAAAAAGTACTTATAAAATTAGTTTCGTTAATATGTATTTAGAAGGTACTTTATATTGTGTGAATTTCAACATATTTTTTTAATGAAAACTACCACTACACTGTAACTACCATGAGAGCAAACGCGCCTAAGAAAAGGACAGACATTACACGTCACAAACTTAGCGTTTATTACGTTTTTTTATATTTTAGAAAGATAACTTTCGCATTAGGGTATTATGTCACGTGTCGCAGGGGACTTTACAAACATATATGGACATGAAAGGATACAAAAACCAACCCGACTTGGAGAAACAATTTGTCAGTCATACCTGTGGGGGTCGGATCCACACTGCTCAAAGCAGTAGAAAGATGAGAAAGTAGTCCTGTCGTTAGGTCTGCTCCTTAAGAATCATAACAGCTCTCGAAATTGCGGTTACAACGAGAGCTACTGTGAAATAATCTAACCTCAGTAAGTTCTGGTCCTAATTGACAAAAAATTTATATGTTAGATTGTCCAGCTATTGAGTAAGTATATATCATCACGGTGCGACGAAAAGGAGCGGATCAATTCAAAATGTTGCAAAAACGAGGTTGCGTGGGTCAGCTATTCTGATCTAAAATGCATTCACCGTCTATTTAACCTTTTCACCAGGTCTATTAAAATTTTACAAGCTGAAGACATATTCAAACATATTCAGTTCTATCCATTCATCCCATTAATTTGCGAACTACATATATTTGTCACTTCTGGAATCGATTCCACGAAATTAACCGCGGCTGAGTTTCGACTGTGCTATCAGTGTATTAATATGTACATTATTTTATTAATAACCAAGGCACTGTCTGTAGATGCACTTATTATCGTATTACCAAAACACATTTAAAGTGTTTATGGGAATTTTATTGCATTCTTCAGCACCCGTGTCTATAACTTAATATGATAGCCGAGCAATGAACAGTCTCAAGGACAAGGACACCGTTTGTGTTCGCAACCAGCTCCATGTTAACTTTATTAATTCAAAAGTAACTCTGTATGCCTGTTACACGTTCACGGCTAAATAGCTGAACTAATTTGTGTGAAAATTACAATCAAGATCTTTTGACTTTGATATTTACCGCGATAACCGACATACACGCGGGCAGAGCCGCAGGCAATAGCTTGTTTAAAATAGTTTAAAATGTATACTTTATACTATTACAGAGAATTTATTGGGATATATATTGCATTTAATAGTTAACATGCATTGTTAAAGTATGTCTTAAAGTTTTTTTTAAACGATGAAACGACACGGTCCTGTTTGTCACTAGAATTTGTACTGCATATAGTTTGAAAGATATTGCAGACTAAATTGGTATACTGCTGTAAACAAATACCACACAGATTTAAATTTATCATAAAAAAAGTAACTGACAAAATACAAAGATACCAGCCTAGTTGAATAAGATACTGTGAGTTGATTTAATAAGCCGTACGTACGTGTACGTATACGTATACGCAAAAATACATATTCTTATTACAGCCTTATGAATGTCAACATTGGGTGTAATTGTTTCTTTATTTGTTGTTAACAGGGAGAGGAGTGAAAAGAAAGCCCAGATGCTGTTCAATCAGGAGGTCATCATTGAACAAAACAGGCAACAGATCTATGAACAACAGCTGAGACAGGTTAGTGATTAGTGTTCCACGTTCGCATTGCTGATGGTGTCCTCCACTCTTGGATTCTGCTTATGTTTTCTATCAAGCAGAGTAGAGTCATTTTCGTAGCTTGAACATAAAAGAAAGAAGTCCAACACCTTAATCATTAGGGCCGGCGCAGGCGAGGATGGTGGACAAAATGTTCGCGGTGCGCTTTTATTGGCACACAGTACAAAGGTTACACTTTGTCTGTGTGACTGTGTGTGGCGCAATACCTCAAGACATACAGACAAAGTGTAACTCACGTGTAACTCAGTAGGAGCTCACCGTGGATGTTTTCAACGCCATCATTTCTCATCATTGCAGGCTCTTACTCTACCATCACTTTTATATATATATATTAATATTGTAAAGATCTCACCATATAATTTCAATGAAATCTTTCATTTGAATTGCCAACGAAAATGATGAATTGTTAATATATTTTAGATGAAGATGATCCAGAATCAACAGCCAATGCCTGTAGACCAGGTGAAGTCCGGACTCCTCAATGGTGTGGGATCCCAGCCCCTAACAGCCGTTCAGTGAGTATAAAAACTTTATACGATAACAACTTTTGTTTGAGTCTTCAGCTTGTCCAATTTTTATTTACAAAAACAAAACTGTAGTAATTGACCATAGGCATCAGTGCGCGAGTTCCAATCTCGCCCAAGACATAAGGAAATGTGATTGGTATAATCATTTGCTCTGTAACTAGTTGTAATTTTCATCACTATTTAATCTATAGAAATATTTAAGTATGTTTATTAGTAGTCTGATACTCATAGTACAATCTCAGCCAAGTTTTGGACCAAGGAGTCGTAACGTTTCCTTACCTATATTATTATGCGTACCAGTATCTGTCTAACATTTTAACATGCTCTACAGCCTAAACCGTTGGGCGCATTTCGAAATATGAGTTATCCTAAAATTGTTTCGCCTTTTTCAGTCAAGTTTCTTATGTTTGTGTCTTTGTCAAGTTTTATACAATTTAATCTTATTTATTGAATAGATTAAATAAAACTTTTTGTCATTTTTATAAATTAGCTTTTTTAAGAAAGAATAATATATATAATATATTAATATTGTTTAAAAGTAATCTGTGGAAATGTCAGCGAAATATTCATATTTTATTAATAGTTAAAAAAATATTTTAATTCCAGACTTGATCCTCAATCGCAGCTCCTACAAGCTCAACAGCATCTACTCCAACAGCAGTTCCAACAGTTGAACAACGAGGAAACAGCGATGAAGCTGCTGCAGCACAACCTTATGCAGGCGAGGATCTCACCTTCACTCGGAGTAGATCAACAGTCGCTATTGGAACAGAACTTCCAACAGCAGTCGTTACTGGAGCAAAATTTGAAACAGCAGGTGAGAAATGGTCCTAAAATAAGTTATATAATGTATATACTCATTAATAACACTCTCAGGATGTTGAGAATAGTGCAAATGTTTGATTTCTCTGGTTACTTCCATTTAGCTATCTAGGACCTCGGTAAGTACAAACGGGTGTTCATTTTTCCACCATTTACATTGGCCGAAATTGCAGTCTTTGCAACCTAAATAAAAACCTTTTTTATTTTGTAACCAACACCATGTCCATATAAGCTGGAATCTTTCAAAGCGACAAATCACTACTGAATCTGACAATTATGTGCATAGTTAACTGACTGTCGATCTTGAACCTGATGCTTTAATTCCCTTCTTTTTGTGAGTCATGTAGTATACTATTCCTATGTCCAGCTTTCTATCTTATTGACAGTTGTTGATGTAGGTCATGACTTCAAAAAAAGAGAACTCTCTCTTCTCGATCTTTCTGTATCTTGTATGACGATATTTTGATTCATCTGTGAACTAAGTATTGTTATTACCAGGATTAGAACCAAACGAGCTTAATATTTTATCTTTGACAAACTCCAATGTTATTTTACTAATCTGCTAGAGTGAATGAAGGCAATACGCCTGTTTTTTTGGACCAGTAAGTTGTTTTAACAGGAATGCTTTAAAGTTGGTATTTTCATAAAACATGGTTCAAAAGTTAGATTTTACGAAAACCTGGTCAATCCCCCCGCCCATCTATGTGTTTTAAGGGTGATATTGGCTTCTGATAAATAAAAATATTTAACATGCCTTTGTGTAACCATTTTTTTACATCTAAGTGTTGTCAGTTGGTTGTGGTCTGATAGGGCTAAAATACTGTTACGAACCTTGATCAGAATTGAATTTTTATTGTGCTCCAGGCCTAGCGTGAGTTTATTTCACAACAACTCGATAATCACCGTGTTCTATGTTACGCCAGCACTGAATTTTCGCCAATCGCAACGCAGAACGCGGTTACTGTGGAGTTTTATAGATTCACACTAGGCCTTTTCTCCGTTTTATTAACAACAAAATTTATATTGGAATAATACATGGTGGTGATCAAGCTTGGTGACTTACGCTTTACCCCCTGCAGTAACACAGTGAGGGGTTTTGACTGTATTTTAGTTTGCCGGTATTTTAGTACTTGTTATGTGTTTTATCGTCTATGTGTATATCGTTTTTGTGTATATCCTAGACTGGGGCTATCATGAATACCGGGGTCTAGTGCAAATAGGAGTGTAGATACTAAACAAAAGTATATACATTTTTTTGATAGATTTAATAAAATAGATTTAACACACTTTTACCGATATTATTATATTTATAATAATATTTAAATTAATTAACAAAAAATAAATATTTTATTCACGTAACCGTAACCGTGAAAACGCCCTTCTAAACAAGTATCGTGTCATAGCAACATTGAATAGCGTCACAGAACGATGAGTGTTTAGAGACGCGTTACGTCACAGCGACGCCATGACAGAAACGTGATTGCGCGTTTTGGCGAGACATTTTGAATATGGAATTTATTTTTAGATTTTAAATTGAATATTTTATGAGTGATTTTTTAATATATATTATATATACTTTGAGAAATATTACATATATATCTTTAAAAAAAATGTCTACACTATTTGCTTCACACTAAATTCATCGTCGAGAACTGTTTTCTGCGTCCTAAATATACCTAAATTACATTTGCGCTAAGCGGATTTATGATTTATGGATTATTTCATGGGATTAGTTTATATATACAGCAGGTAGTACTACAAAGAACATCATTTTTTTAAAGGAATTGGTAGTCATTATTTTTAAGAAGGCAGGTGAGAAATTTAATAGTTGTTCATTTAATCTGAACGTGTTTGGTCCTAAAACTTAAACTCTCAAACTCGTTTTCCTCTGAATGTGTCGGAGGATCAGGATGTATCAGCTACGTGAGTTCTTGGCTGTAATACTTACTAAATTAGTTTCCAAAATCTATTCTAGGTGATGATGGAGCAGAATCTCATCAACCAGCAGATGCTGGAACATTCAGTTCAAGGTCAGTCGTTAATGGACCGCCAGGTTCAACAGAATCTTCTAGAGCACGTACCTTCTCAAACACAACTTCAACCGAATCTACTTAACCAACAACTTTCGGCTGAAATCAACAACCAAAATCAAGTGTTGCAGCAGCAGATTATTCAACAGCAACAAAACATAATCGCTCAACAAGCGGCAGCAATACAACAAAAGCAGCTAGAGGAACATCTGACTGCGCAGGAGAATATAATCTCTGGTCCACAGAATCTCGTCACTGGCCAGATATTGGATCCTTCATTGCAGAATTTGCAAAATATTCTTTCTCAAATAATACAAAGGCCGGATACATTACAACAATCTAGGTAAGACATTTCTTTAATAACAACACTTATCGGATATTTTTATCTCAACACAGTTAACGCAGTGTAAAAATAAAATGGTTTTTGTGTTTAATTAATAAGGTTCAGAAAAGTTATTCATAAAATTCAAAGTGTTCTAAACAAATACCCAGTAACATTTGGATGAATTATATGACTTCGTCATTGATGCATGTACGTCTCTTCTAGCAATTAAAATAAATACTATTAAATATTCCTGCAATAAATGTTTTACTTTACTTAACATTGTAACTTCAGCATATATTTATTTAGTGAAGATTCAATTTTACCTTGCCAGGAAAGAATCGGAGTCAGAAACTCAGTCTCAACAAATGCAACAACAGCAAACTCAACAAATCAGTCAACAGCAATCAGAAACTGTTGAAATGCAACAAAACCAAGAACAGGAACAACAAGCATTACAACAAAAAATGCAAATGTTAATAGGGGCTCAGATGCAACAACAAAATGTCAATTATCAACAGAATCAGCAATACATGCAGCCAATTTTGCCCACAGCTATTGATCCAAGTTTCATAGCTCAACAGCAACAACAAGTCGCCCAAGCTCAGCAACAAGTAGTCCAAGCCCAACAACAATTGGACATGCAGAAACAAGTCCTAACGCAACAACAGTTAGTACTCCAACAACAAATGCTAACACAACAACAGTTAGCGATGCCAGGGCAAACATTATCACCTCAGCATTTTAGGCATTTCCAACAACAACAGCAATATTTAGCTCAACAAGAATTACAATTACAAACACAACAAAATATTATAACACAAAATTGGGCAATCTTAGCCCAGAAACAACATATTATGGAGCAGCAACATCAGAAAGTTGAGGAAATCCTTAGATCTCAAAGGCCTATGTATCACCGTCAAGGCTCTGAACAAAGTCAAATCAGTTCTGCAGATGTCCATGACCAGCAACAGGTCATGATGTCTGAACAGTACTCGCAGAAGCCTCCGTTACAACAGCAGATATCAATAGATCAAATGCAGTACACTAATCAGCGTTCAGATGATCATTATCGGCAGCTGCCAACCATGCAAGGTCAATCGCTTCCGCATAATATGCAAATGCAGCAAAATTTCAACGTGGTGCAACAAAATGAAAGGCAGATTTCTAGTCATGAAGGCACCCCGGTGCAAAATTATTCTGCCAATCCATTACAGATGTACCAGCAAGCTCAAAGTCAACCTGTTCAGATGATGCAAAATGTCCAGTACCAAGTGGAACCTTCTATACCCTCATCAGTTGCGGGTTCAATACCACAGAGCATGCCTCAGTCAGTTCCTCAAGACAGTATATCTCAAATGTCTGCTGTTCAACAATCCATTCCGCAACCACTCCCTACAGTTCCTGTGCAGCCAATACCACAGTCATCAGTCCCTCAATCAGCACACTCCGTCCCCCAACCGATTCACTCGATTTCGCAACCGGTTCAAACAATTCCACCACCATCACAGTCCATATCGCAACCCACTCAATCCGTAATACAACCAATTCAATCTATACCTCAACCGGTTCAAGCTATACCCCAAACAGTACAGTCCACGCAACAGACTATTCAGTCCATACCACAACCTGCCCAATCCACTCCACAGCAAATACCTACACAAATGTCCATGCAGCAACCTGCGCAAACGTTACCGCCGGTTACTCAACAACCGATCCAGCAACCGGCACAGCAACAACTACCACAATTACAGCAACAGCAACAGGATGTAGCACCACCGCAGTTGAACCTAGCTTCGGAACATGTTGAAAATGGCTACCAGAGTAATGGGACACAAAAAGAACAGTTCTTTACTCCGCTGTCTGAGATTGCTAACAACCACGTGGAACCTAGTAAGCACCCTGAACTTAGTTCTGTTGAGGAGAAGCAGTCAGAGTCCCAGCAACAGGAAGGTAAGTCAAACCAATAAATACATCATTTATTTACAAAAATATATATTGATCATCATACGTTGAGAGACTGAGGGTCAAAGTAACTAGGGCAAAGGTGGTGCCGTGGTGGTTCTGGTGGTGGTTTGGGTCCTCTTCAGAATATGCTGTAAAAGTAGTTATTAGCTTAAACACCGTGTGTATAAATCTGGGAACAATCCGCTTGGATATTCCTCCCCATCACTACAAAAATATACACACAGTTAGTCTTTATCTTTTACATGGAATTGACGGTTAATAAATTATCTACAGGAACAGCCATATCTTCTCCAATATCGAGCGAGAAAAAGTCCCGCGGGTCGAAGAAGCGTTCCCGAGAGAAGGACAAGCTGCCGAAGCTGACGGTGCTCGATGTTAATGAGGAGGCCACCGTGGTGGAGTGCCAGTTGGAGTCCAAGTCCAAGACTGTAACCTTCAAGTTCGACGTCACTGATGTCAACCCTGAGGAGATTGCAAGTAACCTGGTGCGTTAACTTTATATCCTTACTTTTTTTTAAATTCATAATGATAATTATATTGATCAATTGTTTTAATTACAATGATATCTTAAAACTAAGGAGGTGAAAGTAGCGGCCTCTTGCTGGCAAGTATGGGATGGAAAGTGTAAAGGGGTACCTGGTGAATTTCAATGTGTATTGGAAAAGGAAATTAAAGTACTTTATAATGTATATTATATAGCTATAATAATAGTAATTAATAAAATATATTTTTCATTCATGAACAATTGTATCTGAAATACAATTCATAATAGTGATAGCTGAACTATAACATTACTTGTAAAAATTAAGAAGTATTTTGTGGCCCAGCGGTAGCATATGCGACTGCTGTTCCTGAGGTCTCGGGTTCGATTTCCGGGTCGGATCAAATGTTTGTATGATCTGCAAATATTTGTTTCGGAGTTTGGGTGTTTTCTATGTATGGTATGTATGTATTTACAAAAAAAAGAATATAAGTATTATATCAGTTGTCTAGTACCCATAATACAAGCTCTGCTTAGTTTGGGACTATATGGCGTTGTGTGTTAGATGTCGGAAATATTTATTTATTTATGTGTTAGTGTGTGTATGGGCTTGCCCGCATATACGTGTGCACCCATTTGTAATTAACCTTCTTTTATTATATACAAGTCCCGAGCTAGGAATATCTATTGCCATAGGGAATTATATAAGGAGGATGGAGGATAAGGATGCAAGGGACACAAAAAACACTCAGCCTCAGAGAAATAAATTGTAGACGACACTAAGTCATAGTCAAACAAACAAAGCTCATCGCTGTGGAATCTGGACTAGATATGCAAATGCAAGAAAACTCGCTGTCACTTTTGCGATTTTAATTAGGAAATTGAATCCAAGTTACAATGCTTATTAAAATTTATTTAATTATTTCTTTCCTAATTTTCTGTCTCAGGTGTCCAACAATCTCCTCCCAGAGTGGCAGAGCGCCGCTTTCATGGAATTAATAAGAGACATCGTCAACCAGCTAATCAACAACCCTGGAGTGACACCAGTACTCAACCCAGCTCATCACTCGCTCAGATTGAACATAGACAAGGTAATATTAATCCTTTATTGGCATACATATGTAAGAAACAACACTTGGATACTAAGAAGCTATTATTTATTACAACAAGCTTTTGCGCGGGCTACCTGCCTATACTTTTCTGATAAATTCATCCATCTTAGCCAACTTACAAGTGTTTTACTTTCTACTCTTGTATTATTGGCTAAAATTTTGACCACGTGACTTAGCGTTGAGAGACGTCGTTCTCATATTTTTTTTAGTTTTAGTTTTATTAATGTTACGTTTGTAGAATGCAAGTTATCTAAGGCAGGCAGATAGCTAAACGCCTATTTTATTTAAAGGTTGTATGTTGCAGGATACAGCTCGTTAAAAGAAATGCGTTAAAATTAATACAGTTCTGTAAAATGTTTTTATTTTACAGACTGACTACGACTCAGAGACGACGGAGCGCGAAGAGAATCTCACGGACTCGAACCAGGACAACTCAGAGTGCACCACGCCCACCGCGTCACACGACAACATCGCGGCGGAGCTGGCATACGACCAGCCCGAGCCTGAACCTCTGCCCGAAGTCGTGAAGCCCACCCACATCGACACTGTGTCCAGAAAAATTAGCACTGCCTCGTCTATAGGTATTCCTTTTGATTTCTTTACCAGATTATTTCAGAGGCCGATCTAAACTTAACATCCAACTTGTACAACTGATAATTACAGGTCTTTATAAGAACTATCGAGTTTATGGTACCATACTCTTTTAGAATGTTAACTTTTCTCTCCTGTTTTCAATATATCAAGGTAATAAATTATATTGCTTTCGGCCAACCTAGACCAAGCTAATAACTTGTATTTGTTATTTATGCAGAGAACTTAGAACTGTGTGATCTCTAATTTTTTTTTAAATTCAATAGGCCTAAGAAAAAGCAAAATTTATGGTCTAAATAATAATATATTATTTGTGTGAATTTATATTATAGGTTCCAATCAATCAGACGGCGGATCAATAGCCCCCGAACGATCGGGTAGTACAGAATCACAGAACGGCGACAAAAAGCATCAGAAGCCGTCACGAAAGATATCCAGATTTCTAGTCAGCCCAGTGGTGGACCGCGGGGAAAATGTTACGGAGGAGAAGTTACTCGAGGTCGAACCCCCTCCACCCGCAGTCAACGGCATCGATAAAGACATCACATCACAACCCCAAGAATATGTTCCTACTCACCAGTATTCAGTGCCATCACAGGCCCCTGTCGTAGACCACAGGCCAGAGATTACAGTTCCTCAAGTAGACCACAGGCCCGAAGTCCAGCCGGAAAGACCAATAGAATTAGTCAATGAGATTCCTGTTAGCGTTAACGTCCCAGCACCGACTCCTATAGTTTCTAACGTACCAACCATAACACAAATTCCAGTCCAAAATGTAATTAACCCTAATCTACTCACAGCTACATCATTACAACCTAATCTTACTACCCCGTTGCAAATAGCTACCGACAGTCCATTACTAGGGTTAAGTCAAGTCGGTACCCCTATGGGTGTTGGAGGAGAGTTATTAAACATCGGTCTGGGCCATGTGGGGGGTGGTTTGGACCCCTCTTCAGTGTCTTTGGGATTGTCTTCGCAGCAAACACTGACACCGATCCCGGGGGTCGTGGACGCCTTGTCCAACACTGAGAATATACAGAGGATGTTGCTGAAGCAAAATATTATGAAGTAAGTTATTGATTGAAGTAAGGTATTTTAAATTCTAATTATTTCTTAGATTAATTTTCTTTATTCGTGTAATTTATACAAAATTTCAAGTGACGGAATGTAGTGCACATTTAACCTGTAAGTAGGGTAACACAGAAAATCAAATGATAAAAAAAAAAATCTGCAGGTGTACCAGCGTTCTACTACACTGCATACTATCTACAAACTTTTTTTGTGAATCTTCAAATTTTCTTTCAATTCTCTCATTCATTTCTGAGCCATTTTTCTAAAATTTTTGGATACATCTACGAATACGATTTTTACGTGGAGTGACATTCGTCGGACCTCCATAACCGAAGTACTACGCAATATATATAGAAAAATTCAGTAGATTTGCTAATGTTGGACCTTAAAGGACTCACAGCTACCCCTCCGACCTACTTAATAGTGAACTTCTTTTTATTTTATTTGTATAACACAGTAACTTTTTGTTATAGTCAACAACAGAATCTATCCGGCCCCAACCTGCTGGGTTTGCTCAATCAACAATCGTTCCCGCAACCGGAACTTAGCTTACACAACACTTTACTCAACAATACGCAACCCGGTGAGTCTTGACTTTTCTACTTCTATACCTGTTTTCTTATTTTACATGAATAGGGTTAAAAGTGCAGTCCCACCGTCAATTTCTTTTTTGATGTTGTTCGTTTGTTCATATTTGCATATATTTTCATTGAACTTCATACACTCAGAAATAGGCCTAGAATTGGCATATAAATATGCATGTAACGGTGTAACTGTACTTATGACCCCAGACCGAGGTAATAAAAATGCCTTGTAAATAGAATACAGCGCTAATGTTTCTAAAACACTGGTCGTTAACAGCTCAATAAATTGTAAGTAACCTATTGTACAGAAAGAAGCTAGACTAATGCTTACCAATGTCGCTACTCGAAATCATGATCTTAGACAATAAAACATAGATGTTTGGTTCATTGAATTGCTTGGACGCCGAGAAAATTAAGTTTTATTTTGTTTTTCTTAAGATTGATTATTGCATAAACTTGAAATCAATTAATAAGACCGTAAACTGTACTTGTAAACGTGGATAGTAAAATTTAACCGGCATTATTATATGTAACATGTAAATAAATAGTTATGTAAATACGAGCGACCAGGCCTTACTTAGTACGGTAATCTTTGCATTTTTCTACCACTAAAATATACCCATACATACAAACTTTCCTCTTAATCACTCACTCTATGGGACAAACCCTCATTAAAATCCGTTGCGTAGTTTAAAAAAATCGAAACGTACAGGAACTGGAAGCGACAAAATTTTATACTATATGCAATGTTAAAGCTCAATTTTATAAACTAGCTCATGCATTAGGTTTTTCGTGTTTGTGTTTGGTAGCGTACTCCCTAACTCAAATTTGTATCTCAGTACCGTATATATATAGATACTCACATATATTACATATTGACATTTTCAAAACAATCGCGGAACATTCATATCAAAGACTATCAAGATTATGCTTTATCTGAGCGATGACTTCCTGTATTATACATTGATGTTCACAAAAAATAAATTTAGAATGTAACTCGTGCTCATAAAACAAATCTATAAATAATATTACGTATNTACGTATATTTATAACTTAAACTATAAGTACAGTGAATGGTAGTCGTTTATATGTATATATGTGTACATAGAATTATATATATATTAAATATATATATATTAAATGTAATAAATGGACCTAAATGTTCAAGTAACCGGTGCATAATAATAAAAAAGTGCGTTTGAATAAACAAGTGCATCTTGGCAAATCATTGATGTATAGAGAATTCATAAGCAAACCCGCGGTAATCCGATAGTAAAATGTGATTTGCATCCGTATCCGTTAGTTTTCAAAGGATTTTGAACGGATTTTATTATTTAGAATTATTTAATTATTATTTTGACATGTATACATATACACAACCATTNTAACCATTACAACTGCATTAGCAGGTGTTCCCCATTACCTCATATTATAGCCAAATACTTTCTGTTTCACGTTGTATTAGCTAAGTATATATGATTGCGCACGCTATATGTGTGATATGTCCAAAATCAACAAGTAAACCCCTCCGGTTATGCCTGTTTGTGCGTGTGTGTATGACTAACTTGGCTGTTGTGACGTCAGCACCGGTGATGATGACCGGCCGCCTGCCCCCGCAGTATCCTCAGCAGAAGTACTACCAGCCGATGAGGGCTACAGCTAACGACTTTATTGGTAACACTGTTTCTATCTCTGTCTTTCAACATATGTGGGAAAGAGAACTGATTACTTTTTTATCTATATCCGTATTTAAGATAAGAATCTACACTGTACTGTATACATCTGTGATGAGAAAATAAATAAAAGTTATTATTATTATCTTATTAAAAGTCAATAAGATAGAGAATATTTATATATTAACACATGTTATATAAGTATATGCTTTAACTTCTGCCAGTAGCGTTGTAATTATCATAAAAATATATTATATGAGATCTTAAAGAACAATTTTTTGTTTAATAACTACTAATTTGAGGTACAAAATCAGTTTTCTTTACCATTCTCTTATTTTTCATGCTACTTGCACAATGTAATTTTGTGTTTTGTATATAAAATGTAGATAAATGTACAAATAGCCTAAAAACCTACATGATGTAATAGTTAACAAATCACAGGATAAGATTATTGAAACAATATGCTGTTTCATGAATATTTTAATGTATATTTAGTCTTTGAATTTTACAAACATAATGCCAATAATAATGTCAGACTCAGCTGTCTGATTCCTGAGAGTCGGGCAGAGCCTGTGCTATCGGAACCAGACTGCTGATAACCACACTTATTTTTTTTTAAATACATACATTTTATCGATTAGCTGGGCTAAGTGATTTTATCCGCGACACGACATCAACCGCGGGCAACACCGCTGGATGAAAAAAAGTAGCCTAAGTTACTCCTTATGTCATCAGCTACCTATCAGTGAAAGTTCCGTCAAAATCTGTGCAGCCGTTCCAGAGATTAGCCGGTACAGGCAAATAGACAAAAAAATATAAATAAATAATATATATATACCGTATATACATACATACATAGGCCTTTAGTAAAAAGCAGTACAAGTTTGTAACAAACAGACACTCCATTACATCCAGGCACAGAACAAATGATCGTGCTCATCACACACAGATTTGTCCTGGGTAGGAATATAACCTAGAGGGCCACTAACCACTAGACCAATATAATAGGTCCAATATTTACTACGCGATTTTAAGTTCTGCTTTTTGGTATTAGTATTGCCTCTAGCTCAAGAGGCGGAAACTGAAAATGCGGAGGAGAGATCATTAAATCTAGATTTACCTTATTAATTCACTATTCATTCAGTTAAAGCTTTTCGGCAGATTAAGTTTCCCATCATCCAACAGTAAGATGGTCCTTTTTACAATGAAATTTTTACTTAAATTCACCTCTCGATCTCCACAGCTCAGCAGCAGGCTCTCCAGACATCTGTTAACCAATTAGCTAATCAACAAATGAACCAGCTCGGCATCATGGGGCTAGCGGCACCCCTGCCCCCTCAGTCAATGTTCCAGCATCAGACCATGGCGCAAAACCTTGCGCTTAACCAGAATCTTATGGGCCAGAATCTTGGGCAGAACTTAGGTAAGATAGTTTTAGCTAAATCGAAGAAAGCGCATTTAAAAAAAAGAATTATAGATTGGGAACGTGACTCCTCCCAATATGGAATGGGTCTTCCCAATATTCAGTTTTGTTTCAAGATAAGGAATGGTTTTTAATCTATCAAAAAGCAGACCTTCAACCTGTTTCCAGATTAAGTAAGTGTGTATACTTAATTTAAACTCAGACGTGTCAACCAGGGAACGCAGTAAAATCCCATCCCCAATGCCAGGATTTTCTATTATAAGATATATATTTAAAAAAAATTAGTTAAATCTTAAACTCACTGAAGACTGCGCGCCATCTACTGCATATACATTAAACTACGGAGTAATATACTACACGAAGAAACTATCAATCCTGCATCGCGCAATAGAAATTCACGCGCCGATTACCATATATACAATATCTCAATATCAACCGTGGGGCCGTGGCCTGCCTTGCTTGATCTTCTCGCCTGGTCGGAGGATCCAGAAGTGTAGGTGGGACATCACATCCGTTCCTCCACATGCACTCTGCTCTTTAAAATGGACTTTTACAGCATAATTAGCATAAACAGTGCAAAATTAAAATACTTCCATTTTTAAATTTCAGGTCTTGCATCTCAAAATCTCGGCTTATCCGGACAGAATCTCATTGGCAGTCAGAACCTAGCACTTGGTAGTCAAAACTTAGCCCTTAGCGGTCAGAATCTTGGCATCATGGGACCGAACCTAGGACAGCTGGTGGCGCAGCGGGCTGTACATCACGCACTTGCTCGGAGGGCCGTTGATATTGATATGGCTGGTAATTGTCAGAATCGTATGACATCTGATCGTACTTTATTTTGTTTACAAATAAACTCATGACAGTCAGTCGTCCCACGTAAAGAACGTTCAGTCAACCAAATCAGTTCAACGAAATACAGTCGTATTGTAGTAGGTTTAAAGACGATTACAAAACCTGGTTTGAACTTCAAGTTTTGGAGGAAGAGATAATAATTCTGCATCAACAGTATTTAATAGTATACTACTGAGCACTTTTACCTTGGCAGAGCCACGCTGTGGCTGTGGGTCGGTTTGACTGGTGACACCACGGCCATGGAGGATACCTGACGCTCATATCCCAAACTCTCATCCCTCTCCCCATCCCCCCCTGTGTAATTTGCTCCCTTAGATGACACACACGGGTGAATAAATATGGTGATACTCTATATTATTACTATATCATACGTATTCGAAGTGCGTGTGTAGTTCATACGTATTTGTAGAAAAAAGTGATAAAAAACATATGCAAATCGCATATTAATCAAAGAAGCGGTCCTTATGTTTTGTTTATATATTAGGAACCTTAAACAAAAAAAATAAGGCTCAATTTTAGCTGTTCTTCTAAACAGGTATGACGAACGTGAACTCTACGGGATCTTCGCAGCCGAGCACACCGAACAAGGCCCACTCGTACAACGAATACATGCTGAGTCTTCAACACAAACTAGCCTCTATATCTAATAGCGTAAGTTTCAATATTGTGGTTTTAAACGTGTGGTTTAGACATGAGTAAGTAATGCGATTGATACATTAATTAATGATGGAGTGTTACACATGTCAGTAAATAATACAAGCACACTGTATCGATGCCGAGTCCGACCGGGTTCGGTTTGGTGAAGCTGCAGTCCCCCTATTTTAACATCCATTTAGAACTTTACTGCGCAGTAATAAGTGTTATTATTTTGATGCTGCCCCATTCTAAAATTTAAAATAGTACACTCTAATGTGTAAATATTAGAGGTAATATACTAAGGTAATATACATATAATATATACAAAAGTAATATACTAAGGTAATATACTGACAAATATAATGGATAAACTCGGCAGGACGCGTCTTCACAGGTGATATATGATGTTCGGAGTGATGGTGTGATGCCAAATTACGCGGTTCGAATCGTAATTACTATATGAAGCAATGTTTCATATCTAGTGTGTATGAATCTTTTGACAGACTCGACAAAGTTTTTCGAAAAGTCTTTTTTTATCCAACTACGCCGAAGCCAAAGGGACGGGTAACGTTTTATTTATGTTTGTATATTCAACATTACGAATGAATGAGATGTCAATAGATTTGTAATAATGGCTTGGGTGACAAAAGCTATATATATATTTTATCAAAAGTTGAACGTTTATAGTTGGATAGTTTATATGCCATGATGATATATATGTCATGAAGATATAGGTCATTATTTCAAACCTAAGATTTATTTCTTTAAATTCATAATAGTCAATATCAAAATGGAAAACTACGGTAGTTAAGTTTTAAATATATTTATATATGTTTAATCTTTTGCAGGGTCCCGTATCGCCCCAGTCACCCTTAGAATACAGCCCTGCTCTATCTCCAACTCACAGGCAACCTTTACATAGTATGCCGAAGGTACGACATATTCTTTCATCATCAACAAAAATGACCATACTTAGTTCCTTTGCTTACACGAACCTCTCTTTTGAAAGGAGGTTCTGGCCTATCATTTATAATATGCTATTAGTCGGTATTTTTTTATATACTAGTTAGTGGTTGCGCAGTGGTTGAAATTCGATGTTTGTTCATTTTTTTAACTTTCTGCATTCCTCTTCCATATAAACTTAAGAACGTAATTTTCTGAAAAAAGGGTACAAAGTGTTTGCAACTTTAATTTGTAATTTTAATCAACGTATTTTAATGTAGATAGTGATACCTACCTTAAGATTACATAGATTCTGCCTATTGGTTATATAGTTTTATTGATTTCGTCTTTGTCTAAGAAACCATAAATATTGGTATCGTATATCAGCAGTTAACAATATTTGATGTGAACAGAGCGAGGTGAGTGAGGTGTCGTCGAGTGTGGTGGGAGTGGTGGGGGGTGGAGGGGCTCCCAAGAGCCGGCACGCTGCGGCTCTGGCCGAGCTGGACCACGAGCTCAGCAAGATCAGCCTCAACTACAAGCAGCCGCCGCCCAAGGACGGGTTCGATCCTGCCACCGAACACGACAGCGTCACCAATTATGCAGGTACGTCATACCTATCAATCATCGAGATATACTTATAAAACTATGGTTTATTGGTCACGCATCGTCGTCTGTGTCATATCACAACTTTGCTCCTATCTAAGCAGGATCTATCATAGCGTTAACTATCATATTGGGAACGCCAGCAAAAAAAAATCCTAAAATCGAAAGTTTGGTGGTTCATTGTGAGCAATAACGTGACACAATAATTTTTCCAAAATACCTATAAAAATGTCATCTTCATAATGGAGGTAATTAAAAGAAAAATTTGCTGCCTAAAGTCGGTTTAAGAACGATAATTTTACGTGACAACGTTACAAGAAAACATTGATGAAAAATGGCATTCTTTTATGAAAGCTGAACGCCTAGGTCGATCGTGTCACTCCATGGCTTGCACGCTCGGCTCGGGCGCAACGTGACAATGAGTCAGGGTTACTCGTTCTTGTTCCGGATGGCATAAGAAAGCGGTTCCCGGATCCCTTCCGTCTCAGGCGCAGAGTGGCACACCGTGTGGTTTTAGTCGGTTCGATTCCGACACACCGCCCCGCCGCAAACCCCGGTGGGGTGAAGGCCCGAAGGGGGTTTACCCAAGTACAAAAAAGGGTTACTCTTGCAATTGGCGTTTATCGATTTATGACACATTCACTTAAGTCTACATTTACATTACACTGTTGTTTGCCAGACAAAAGCAAACATTAATGGAGAATATTATTAACTTTTAAAGAGTTTTATTGTTCATTCCCTACCATTAAAATTACATTATTAATAATAATGTAAAATTAATATGATGGCTAATGGCAGCTATGAAAATTATATGTATATAAAATATTATTACACAAAGCCTTTTGTCGTACAGAATTGGGTCCGTCGTGGGAGTCCCGCTCGACGCGCTTCCGCGTGTCCCGCGCCGCCCCCTGCCGCGGCTACGAGCTGTGCCGGCTCCTGCCCAACGAACATGGTCTCTATCATTTATTTATATTACCAAAATATATATTTTAAGTTATACATATTTTTGAGGTGATATTTTTTTGTCATATGGTTTCATCCATTTATTCCATCAGGCATCATCGTCAGACATCAGTTTTTTATGTCGTGCATGATTAAGGTTAAAAAAACTGTTTTAAGAGGCACGTAAAGCAAGCTCTGCTTTGTTCGGAACTTGATGGCGTTGTGTGTTAGATGTCCGAAAATAGTTATTTATTTAAAATGGACGCTTTTAATTAAATAGTATTTTTAATATAATCAAAACTCATACATTAACAAAGTGATTAGGAAGATTCTATTGTGACCAAGTATACTTCAACAAGAAACTAAGTTCTAAGGGTTGAATATTGAGTAACGAAAAGCTCATTAGAATAGGGAATATGCATGTTTTATATCTCTCAATCTAGAAAAATATAAATAGGTTTGAAAGCAGTCAAACTAATTTTCAAAGTGAAATAAAAACACTGATAAAATTGGAACTATTCAAACGGTGCCATTTTGCGCGCGCTTTAGATTAGGCCAATGACGTCATTGTTATTTCGTGTTTGTTTACTATTCAGTGTTTTCAGATTTTTTATTACAGTTTTAATACTATATAATCATAATAGTTAATTATTCTGTGTTTCTGATTTTCTTTTTTTCTTTTTTTTTCTACGATATGACGGTGATAGAATCATTAATTACATTGGCAGGTAAAGACAAACTCGAGCTACTGGGACAGCCGCACCCGTACCAGGAGGGCGGGCTGGACTCGGTGTCGCTGGGCGACAACGCGTCCGTGTGCGAGGAGGGGGCGGAGACGTTCGTCATCACCGACGCCCGCGCGCACACCTACCTCGTGCACGACGCGCTGGCCGACGCCGTGGCCACCATCATCGACCCCGGCAGGACCCCAGCCCCCGCACAGGTAATGCCTATATCTTACAAACCTGGCTGTTGGTTTCAACACCTTTTTTTTTTTNTCATCCCCCTCCCCATTTTTTTTTTACGTGGTTGAATGCCTTTACGCACTTCGCTCCCCCTCCCGCGGGTACAGGGGGTTCGCTTCGTGTGGGACTTCTGACTGACTCGCCAGACTACCCACTAAACCACCACGGTGTGCCACTCTGCGTCTGAGACGGGAGAGATCCGGGAACCGCTTTCTTACTCCATCCGGACCAGTTTCAACGCTAACATAACCCTTTATGTGCGTAGTTCAGCCGGGCGTCTGCCGGGCATTGTATAAAATGGGCAGTAAAAGTGAGCGTGTTGGTGTGCAGGGCACGGGGACCGCCGCCCCGAAGAGCGAGGAAGCGGGCGGTGAGGCGGAGGCCTACCTGGTGCTGGACCCGTGGCGCGAGCTCACGTGCGCGGCGCTGGGCCGCGCGCTGCGCCTGGCCGCCGACCCCGCCTTCGCACCCTTCGCCGCCCGCAAGTACGCGCCCGCCACGCCCGCCACACAGGTACCGCCCTTACTACACGCTCTTTATTAGCTCACCGACTCCTTTGGACTTGATTTTGACCTATTCAAGGAAGACTTAAAGGCGCTCATAGCCCAGTTGCACTCGGTGATTAGAAACAATCATCGAGGGTAAGCAACGATGGCGCGGTCAGCACCTGGATGGGTGACCGCTGGTGGCATGTTACCATGCGGANTACCTGGATGGGTGACCGCCGGTGGCATGTTACCATGAGCGTCTCCGTGATTCGGAGGTCACGTTAAGCAGTCGGTCCCGGTTGTTATCATACGATAACAGTCGTGAAGCTTAGTTGGAGGCCTTCAGGCGGCTTAAAAACATCCAACGGCAAAATATACGTAGCCACGACGTATTCTTGCCAGTCCCCAACCCGCACTTGGCCAGCGTGGGGACGTGTGGCCTTAACCCTCTCCTGAGAGGAGACCCGAGCCCAGCAATGGGACATTATGGGTTGTTGTGTGTGTGTTGTGTCAAGGAAGACTTATCGAGGACCGATGACAATACAATAATTTGAAAAAAATAACTTATAAAACTAAAAAAAACACCCTGAGTTATTCAATTTAAATTGTCTACTTTTAATTTGTTACGTTTATAGCGAAAGCATTTGATGTCTAAAACTTACCAGTTATGCTTTTGAATCCATTTATCGAAATTATTACCATCAGGGAGGCGAGGTTGTATCCGTAACGGAGGAACTGTCACGTTGGAAGCTGCTAGAGAGTGGTGACAAGGGCTCGTGGCGAGAAGGGTCCGTCATCACGGAACAAAGCGAGACCATGCCGAGAGAGCTGCGGTCCATACAGCATCGCGACCGAGAACTCGCCGCAGACGTGCTGCTCACTGAACATCTTACCGATAAAGGTATGAACCCACTATTTCCTCATGTTAGGATCCTTTCTCACTTCACTCTATGACGTTCTACCCATTATAATATATAATTATTCGTATCTTTTTTTGCACAATAGCTTATTGAATAAATGTTCGTTGTCATATTTCCAAACGAGATTTCTGATTTTCAGTCATTTACTGAACAATGTTATTTCTTTTTATAGATTTATGAATGAATATTTAAATCGAAAAATTGGAGTGAATTTTAAACCAATTTAATAATGATTAATTGTGTGTAATTATTTAAACGTAATGTGTTTTCATTCCAATTTAGTTGAAGGTCATGGCTACCAATAACATAGTTTCGGAATAGAAAATAGTGACATAAATTAGATTAAGAACAAATCATATTACCTGAAAATTACCAAAGTAATTAAGAAAGAAATGTAACGCGACTGCACGGTTGACCTACTTCATTTTAGTGGTTGCCAGGCCGCTTCGTACTGCGTAAAGTGTTGTGGGTTTAAATCCTATATGGGACAACACTTTGTGTGTGATCCACAAATTGTTGTTCAAAGTCTAGTTGCTCTTTGTGTCCGTTTCATGTATGTTTATAAAGTCCCCCATGACACAAGACTAATTCCTATTGCGGAAGATGTCTAAATAAATACAAGTTTTCAAGGAATATAAGTGTGTATGTGTTGTTGCAGTGTTGTACCGGCAGGTGGTGCTAGTGTCGGTTCGGTCGGCGCAATTATGACGAGAGTAGCGAACACACCTCATGTACCTTATATTTATTGTAACAGATATTATATCACTACTCGTTAATTAAATATTCATATGTGATATCTAAATATTAATCTTTTATTTCACCCCGTATCGAGACCCTTATGTACATATTAGCTGTAGCCCTGCGGACTTCGTTCCTGTGATTCCTATTTCGTGTAAATTCGTATTTAATCGACTCGATAATATTTAATTTGTTTTATTTGCATTCCATAATGTAAATTACACACGGGTCGGCTAGTGTTTAAGTAGTCGCCACTTTATTTTTTAATGCGCCAAGTGTTGTGGGTTTAAATCCTACATAAGCGAACATTTTTTGTGATCCACAAATTGTGTCTGGGTGTTATTTATGTCGGTTTCATGTACGTTTGTAAAGTGCTCCGTGATACAGGATCTTTATTCTTAATACGGGAGTTACCTTTAAAGAAAAAAGGTATGGCTTTGAAGTAGTGAATAGTATTTTTTACTGAAAATGCTCTTGATATTTAAAGTTTATTATGCTAAAACACCCTAACCAATTATATCTAAACTCAAATATCTGCTAAATAAATAAGCACTGCCTTGGTGGCGCAGTGGTAGTGTATGCGACTGCTATACTTGAGATCTCGGGTTCGATTCCCGGGTCGGACCAAATGTTTGTATGATCTGAAATATTTGTTTCGGAGTTTTGGTGTTTCTATGTATAATATGTATGTATTTACAAAAGAAGTATATGTGTAATTATAGTTGTCTAGTACACAAAATACAGGCTCTGCTTAGTTTGGGACTAGATGGCGTGGTGTTTCAAATGTCCGGAATATTAGTTTTAACCATCTACTTAAGAGTACTTTACAAATCAGGTAGAACTTACTACCAAGTAACCAAACATTTTAAACATTAATAATTTATAAAATGCATTAAACTTACCTAGCTGTCTGAAATCATTGATAATATATCTTTTATATGGTCCATTATTATTTATAATTTATAAGTAATGTAAGAAAAACATCGGTATTAAATATCCCTTGAAGGCTTTCAGGGTAACTGCCGTGCTGTATATAGATCAGTCAGACAGTAAGTAGTGTTTAGTTCAATCACCAGGTGTTACTTTCTTGTGGAAACCCTTTTCTGGGAAGGCCCATGAGATGTGAGAGAGACAATCCTAAAGCAATCCACCTGGTGAAAGGATTTCAAATGAGGCTTTTCACCCCGTTTAATATACCAATTCATGTGACTTACTCCCTGATTCCTGATGATGGCCGCTACCTCAGATCTGCAGGGTACCCTGGCGTGAGCCGCTAGTAATTTTACATCTAACCAGTTCGAGAATCGAGTTCCAGGTCACAATATTTTGACAACTATCTTATCTGAAAATTTTCTAACAAGCTAGTGTTGCCATCGGTATCGAACAAGTACTAAAACTTGTGGTGTAACAAATGTGTATTCCAACCGTCACACATACGGGACAGTAGACATATCAACNTACGGGAGTTACCTTTAAAGAAAAAAGGTATGGCTTTGAAGTAGTGAATAGTATTTTTTACTGAAAATGCTCTTGATATTTAAAGTTTATTATGCTAAAACACCCTAACCAATTATATCTAAACTCAAATATCTGCTAAATAAATAAGCACTGCCTTGGTGGCGCAGTGGTAGTGTATGCGACTGCTATACTTGAGATCTCGGGTTCGATTCCCGGGTCGGACCAAATGTTTGTATGATCTGAAATATTTGTTTCGGAGTTTTGGTGTTTCTATGTATAATATGTATGTATTTACAAAAGAAGTATATGTGTAATTATAGTTGTCTAGTACACAAAATACAGGCTCTGCTTAGTTTGGGACTAGATGGCGTGGTGTTTCAAATGTCCGGAATATTAGTTTTAACCATCTACTTAAGAGTACTTTACAAATCAGGTAGAACTTACTACCAAGTAACCAAACATTTTAAACATTAATAATTTATAAAATGCATTAAACTTACCTAGCTGTCTGAAATCATTGATAATATATCTTTTATATGGTCCATTATTATTTATAATTTATAAGTAATGTAAGAAAAACATCGGTATTAAATATCCCTTGAAGGCTTTCAGGGTAACTGCCGTGCTGTATATAGATCAGTCAGACAGTAAGTAGTGTTTAGTTCAATCACCAGGTGTTACTTTCTTGTGGAAACCCTTTTCTGGGAAGGCCCATGAGATGTGAGAGAGACAATCCTAAAGCAATCCACCTGGTGAAAGGATTTCAAATGAGGCTTTTCACCCCGTTTAATATACCAATTCATGTGACTTACTCCCTGATTCCTGATGATGGCCGCTACCTCAGATCTGCAGGGTACCCTGGCGTGAGCCGCTAGTAATTTTACATCTAACCAGTTCGAGAATCGAGTTCCAGGTCACAATATTTTGACAACTATCTTATCTGAAAATTTTCTAACAAGCTAGTGTTGCCATCGGTATCGAACAAGTACTAAAACTTGTGGTGTAACAAATGTGTATTCCAACCGTCACACATACGGGACAGTAGACATATCAACTTTTCCAATAACTATAATATTATGTTTAATACAATAATGGATAAAGCTAATAAGAACAGGCATGTCATGCCGAGAACACAATTTTTTTTTTATAAATTACTGTAAATCAAAAACTGCGCAATGGGGTCTTCATAGATTATTAAAAACAATGGCTTGGCATTCGACATATTTATTAAATGTTACCTTGAGCTGTGGAGCATTACTGAAAAAACTTTTTGAAAACTATACATATAATATAGTCTGCCTCGTTGGTCTAGCGGTTGAAGTATGGGACTATCGATCAAGACATCTCGGGTTCAAATGCGGGTCGGACCAAAAGTGTTATTGAGTTTTACTGATTATATAAAAACTTAATAACAGGTCGGCGTTTGAAAATTGGGGTCTGATCCCCCGTGTCTCAGAGAGC
This sequence comes from Hyphantria cunea, assembly GCA_003709505.1. NCBI lineage: Eukaryota > Metazoa > Arthropoda > Insecta > Lepidoptera > Erebidae > Hyphantria > Hyphantria cunea. The sequence goes on from PKRV01000501.1 coordinate 146,036, forward strand.
ACGTAAGGCTGACGGTCCTGCGCCTGATATGTCGGTTCCCCGTCTGTTAACCGTCCCATCGGATTATGAGAGAGAGGGTACAGAGAGTGTACCTGTTTTTGCGCACACACTTGTGCAGTTTAATATCTGCTGCGCAGAGGTCTGATCCCCGTTGAGACTGGCCGCCATGGCCGTACTCGGCTATACATACTTCGCACTTTATCCCGTTTATATTCTAAAGAAATTATAGCACACCACTCATCCTTAGAGTATCTATAACCACGACATAGGGCATTGGACTTCACTCATCAATAAATTGTTCCTGTGATGTTTCAGTTTATCGCAATAACTACACTCTGAGCATCACAAACACAAAAGACGCGAGAACAGCAATTATTCCGGCTTGATATCTCGGGGAGCTATTGTATTTTGTCACCTGCAAGTTATAAAATATCTTCATTTAAATACAGAGGTACATAATTAGTTTAATGATAGATAAATTTAATTTTAGGTTGAGTGTACCTGCTAAGCGTTTCTTTACACGCAACGTAACTACAAATATATTTTTATTTTGTGGTTTGTGGGAACGCGCGTACTATCAATACCACTGGGGATTTCCCTGAATAAGAAAGCGGAATAACGGATTGTAAAGGAAGGCATAATTTAACCACGAAACAGAAATTTATTATTTAGTTTTATTTAATTTCAATTAACTTCGTAGCCGTTCAGAAATTTTGAAGTGCCTGTTAAAATCTGTTAAGATGTTTTCTTATTACTTTAAGCCGATAAGCTTTTTGAAAAACACACAGTGCTGGAGTGTTAATTTTATCAACAAACAAACATAATTTGTTTTTTTACTCAAACTTTAGGTCTAAGCTAAGTTCAATTATCGATTATGTCTTACCGTTTCATTGATCCAGTTGGAATATCTTGAAACTTCGACATATACTCCCGGATAGTTAGGATGAGCACAACTGGCGCCCCAAGACGTAATGCCCACTACAGTGCCGTTGTAGCTAAGAGGACCTCCGGAATCACCTTGGCATGTATCAGCGCCTAGAATATTGAAATTGCACTTGAATTTATTAGATCAGTACCAATAATAATAATTTCACACGTCCCATGCTATGATACAGGGACTGCTGATAATAATAGTTATATAAAGTAGGTAAGGAGCCAAAAATGATTTTTTTAAATTCTTCATTGGTAGTCAAATGTTTTTGTACCGGGCTATTGATATGTACAATGAAACCGAGGAGTTTGTTTGTGATAGAAAAAGATCTAAGCGTCCATGTAATTTTCGTAAGAAAAAGGCGATCAAAGAAGTAAGAGAAAGAATTTGCAGAATTCCTG
>PKRV01000501.1:147679-213401 GCA_003709505.1 Hyphantria cunea
ATAACCACGACATAGGGCATTGGACTTCACTCATCAATAAATTGTTCCTGTGATGTTTCAGTTTATCGCAATAACTACACTCTGAGCATCACAAACACAAAAGACGCGAGAACAGCAATTATTCCGGCTTGATATCTCGGGGAGCTATTGTATTTTGTCACCTGCAAGTTATAAAATATCTTCATTTAAATACAGAGGTACATAATTAGTTTAATGATAGATAAATTTAATTTTAGGTTGAGTGTACCTGCTAAGCGTTTCTTTACACGCAACGTAACTACAAATATATTTTTATTTTGTGGTTTGTGGGAACGCGCGTACTATCAATACCACTGGGGATTTCCCTGAATAAGAAAGCGGAATAACGGATTGTAAAGGAAGGCATAATTTAACCACGAAACAGAAATTTATTATTTAGTTTTATTTAATTTCAATTAACTTCGTAGCCGTTCAGAAATTTTGAAGTGCCTGTTAAAATCTGTTAAGATGTTTTCTTATTACTTTAAGCCGATAAGCTTTTTGAAAAACACACAGTGCTGGAGTGTTAATTTTATCAACAAACAAACATAATTTGTTTTTTTACTCAAACTTTAGGTCTAAGCTAAGTTCAATTATCGATTATGTCTTACCGTTTCATTGATCCAGTTGGAATATCTTGAAACTTCGACATATACTCCCGGATAGTTAGGATGAGCACAACTGGCGCCCCAAGACGTAATGCCCACTACAGTGCCGTTGTAGCTAAGAGGACCTCCGGAATCACCTTGGCATGTATCAGCGCCTAGAATATTGAAATTGCACTTGAATTTATTAGATCAGTACCAATAATAATAATTTCACACGTCCCATGCTATGATACAGGGACTGCTGATAATAATAGTTATATAAAGTAGGTAAGGAGCCAAAAATGATTTTTTTAAATTCTTCATTGGTAGTCAAATGTTTTTGTACCGGGCTATTGATATGTACAATGAAACCGAGGAGTTTGTTTGTGATAGAAAAAGATCTAAGCGTCCATGTAATTTTCGTAAGAAAAAGGCGATCAAAGAAGTAAGAGAAAGAATTTGCAGAATTCCTGTCCGAAAGCAAAATATTTGTCTCGGGGGATGAAGATAGCACCTATATCGCGTATTTTAAAAGATGTCTTAGGACTTAAATAATATTTTAACAAGCAAAATGACCATATTTATGCTGAAAGCTTTAAAGGAGCGTCCCAATTAACATATTACAATGTGGGTTTATTCGACTTCAATGATGGTTTGGTGAGGTGTGATGGGGAGCTATGAAGGAGTGATTGAGGATTTTTTTTGTGAAAAAGACACGAAAACATGGCACAAGGCCATGTTCAATAATTAATAACAATGGTGATAATTTGAAGTCCGACGGTCCATATGATTGGCAGTGAACAATTTTTACATAGAAAGACTGCGTGCTGTTATTGATAACTGGCCTCAATGTTTAAAGGATAGAATAGCAGCTAATGGAGAGCACTTCGCATAAGCTTGATATACTTTTAATAGTTTTATATTAATGTATTAAAGTAAGGCACTGTTATAGTAATACATGTTACGTACAAAAAAAATGTTTGTAACAATATTTATGGCAAGACTAGACAAACAAAGGACCGTGTTCATCGAACCAATGTTTTTCCTGGGTGGGAATAAAGCACGACCGCTAGCTTAATAGTCAGGATCATTAATTAGATCCAAAGGCCAGCGAAATAAAAATCGATCAATAGGAGAATGTACTGACCTCCAACATCCAGCAGTCCAGCGCAGAACATGTTGTCGGTTACTGCCATTATTATACCAGTATAGTTTGAAAGCCAGTCGTACCGTTGCTGGCATATATCTTGCTTAACCGTCCTGATCGACACTTGGTTGAGTACGTTCGACACCTCACCACCTACCTGATCGTCAATATCAAAACATGGAAAAATATTCTAGAGATTTTCAGTCAAGAGATATCCTTAGAAATAAAGTTTTGTTGTGATTAACCACGATGGCTAAATGGGTATAATGATTCGAGGTTTCCTTCACCTTGCAGTGCTGTTGGCCTGGGTAGCTCCATTATTGCTCCTCATCATCATCAACCCATAATGTCCCACTGCTGGGCTCGGGTCTCCTCTCAGGAGAGGGTTAAGGCCATAAGTCCCCACGCTGGCCAAGTGCGGGTTGGGGATTATTGCTCCTACGACACCTTAATTCGAAGGAGATAAGTCAATAAATTCTGAAAATACTGGTTTCCTGTTATTGCTTTTAAATTATTTCGTTTCTAAGAGGAAAAAATGTATTTCAGTATTTTTACTGAAATACATTTTTTATCAGGAATATATAGGAAACATGGCCGTTCAACTTGATTAAAAACTAAAAAAAGATCGAGACTTTTCTGACTTTCGCCAAAAGTTTCCTTCTGATGTGTCAATTAAGAGTTGACTAACATTAACTTCAAATATTTCTTTTAAATACATAGTTGTTTAATAGTGGAACCAATAACATGCTCAGTAAAAAAAACCACACTCACTATAGTCCTTCCCCAGCCGAGAGCTACCACCGTGCTGTTATCAGCCAAGGTCTCACCCTGAATTGGGATGCTTGCACTCGTCACGCTGTCCTTGAATCGTAAGAGAGAACTGAGGACCAGAACAGCCACGTCGTTGTCGTTAATAGTGACATTGTAGTCTTGGTGGATGATAATTGTTGACACTGAGCGGACTGAACCCCCTAGAACACAGCAAAGAGTGTCTTTAAATTGAGGACCAGCTAGAAATTATTCCTTTTTCGCTGTTTCGGAGGAGAGAAGAGGTGAAGGTAAGTGACTTTGAATTGAATTAAAAAAAGGTGATTTAAAAAGACCGGGAAAGTAAAATGTGAAGACCTTATTAAATATCGTAAAAATAAGTTCTTAGCAGAACTCTGCTATACAATGAGGTCAGAAAGATATTTATGAAGACATAGATATTAACGTCAAATATTAGTATTTGTTTTACTTTACATTTTTATTCCTCTCCTTTATTGCATTTTAAATGGCAGGACAGGAAGAGAAGCGATGACTTCTTAAAGGCCGGCGACGCACTTGTGACGCCTCTGGTGGTATGGTATGGGTCGTAAACTTCACATTTTTACTCGCTACATCTCTTTCCGACCTTATTCGCCTCGTCTGCAACTGTGCGCCTCCAGGTTTGTTTCGTAACGCCACGTTTTCGTTTTCCTTGAGGATTCCAAAAGAGTGCTTGTTTGATGATATGATTGTAATCCCTACGCAGTGTGCATTCAATCTAGTTCCACTTGCGACGCTTGATCTGCTGGTCGATCGGCGTTTCACAGCAGCGCTCCATGAGCTCTTCGTTGGAGATTCTCTCGCGCAAGTAAATACCGAGAATTCGGCTAAGATAGCGGTTTGCGAAAACCTGGAGGCGGTGCGAGATGTCCTCGGTGACCTTCCACGTTTGACACCCATTTAGCAGTATGGATTTGACATTGGAACAGAATATTTTTAATTTCACTCTACGTGTCCAATCCCTTGGTTGCCACTCGGGCCGCAATGCGCCAAGTGATACCCTCTTCAGTTCCCCCTGCCTCTAACACGACGCTTGGTGTGCTATTTTCTACTCCAAAAAATATCTTTGGGGTCTTGCGGGTACCATTTTTAAGCCCAGTTTAGCTCGCCTCTCGACATGACTTACTTGACTTCAGGTCCTATGTCCCATAGATGGGGCAGTGGGCGCCAACGGTGTATCGCCATCTGGTTCTGTCTTAAGCGTTTCGCTCGATTTCGCTCCAGGTCTTGCCAATGACCTTCGTTTCATTGATGATGGTTCACCGTCAGGTTTGTTTTGTTTACGTTTTCCTTGGGGATTCCAGTCTAGGGCTTGTCTCGGGATATGGTTGAAACGCGTATCTGGCTCTATTTGCGTCATTTGATCTGTTAGTCGATCGAGACTTTATCGCTGCGATCCCACAAGTGAAGTTGGATATTCTCTCGGTCCAGAATATACCGAATATATGGCGAAGGCATCTGGAACGTGGAAAATCACAAAAGTTTCAACGTTTCGCACCCATACAGCAATACAGTATTCACATTGGACAGAAATATTTTGACCAAATGGAAAGAACTCGTTTCCCCGCAACTCATTATCTGCGTCTTCCTGGTGTTGATTTTCACCCCCATCTTTACCGCTTCCACATGTAGGTCATCTAATTTAGTCTGTATATCTGGTATTCTATACCCCAAGTATGGCTTAAGAGGCATATGTCGTTTGCATAAACTAAATGTACTAGAACGTTGTTTTTGTCCCATTCTAAGCCGCAGTGCTTGTTGTCTATGGTGTTATGCAGAATGTTATGAAGAACAACAACAGAACAACCAAGAACAGGATTGGTGAAAGGAGGCATCCCTATCGTACGCTTGCGTGTATTGTTATATCCTCCGAGACAAGTACATTGTACGTCAATTAACAAGAATAATTCTTGTATAAGGCTCATGTGAAGTTAACGATTTTCTCGTGATACAGTGAGTAGTTTGCTATTCTGATTCTGATGATCGATCAGTACACGATCGGTTCGGGCGAAATCCTGCTAGCTTACTGCGAATAAGAGGGTCAACGGCCTTTCAAAGCCCGATGATAATGATTTGCCCGCCTTTTCGTTCCCCTTTACCTACGCGCAATGATATATATATGTATATCCCTATTTGTGCGTCATATGTGACCGAGACAGGTATACAAGGATTTTAATGGAATCGATTACTGCAATTTTCGATTCTCGATATGAATTCTTTATATTTTTATTTACAAATCCATTTAAATTTTACAAACTTATGTATCAGAAATGTGAAACATACTTGAGTAAATATATATATTTAGATCATATTGTTAATTCTAAGCAAAACAAAGTCCCTCTCGATAAAACTTTTCAATTTTTCGAGCACGATATAACACAAAGTAATAGATGATGGACTGCCTTACCCTCATTTAGATACGTTGCGCCAGCTCGTATGGAAAAAGGTGCGGGGCCAACAAATGTTCCGTTACTGGAATTAAGGTTTTAATTAGCTGGGTACTTAATACATACTCTAATAAATCAATAGTACCTGGATGACTGAGTTTGATGCTTGGATTATATTTATGGTTTTTCTAAAAATAAATCTTAGTTAAATCGATTTGCCGAAAACCCCTTGCAAACTTAATTTCAAGAAAATCATTAGAGCCGCTATAGAGATATATTAGGTATATAATAATAATAATAAACAAATATTTCAGACATCTTGAACACAAAGCCATCTAGTCCCAAGTTAAGCAGAGCTTGTATTATGGGAACTAGACAACTGATATTAATACCTACATATATACTTTTTTACGTAAATACATACATATTATTAATAGAAAACACCCAAACTCCGGAACAAACATTTGGCCAGCAGCACTGCAGTCGCATAACATACCACTACGCCACCGAGGCAGTTGTCAATATATATACGATGTATATACATATAAGAATTGCTCGTTTAATGGTATGGACAAATATACAGAATATATACATGAAAGGTATTCATGTAGAGGTGACTATAGATGGCTTATAATGGCCTGGCTATATTAGTTTTATGAAAGGTTGGGACATAATTTTTTTACATTTTTTTTGCTGTACAAATATTTGTTATGGCATCTTACTTGGTATGGTAGCAATGCGCTGCCGAGAGGACGTGCCTTGTGGTCAATATTGAACCCCCGCAGGAAAACTGCCCGTTGTAAAGAATCTGTAAAGGAATTGTACTAAAATAACAACAACTTGAATCCCGCACAATCTATCTCTCATCAGGCGAGTTGGAGCCTGTACCCGTCATGATCTTCGTCATTTTGCTAGTCTTATGTGGAAATTGAACTTTTAATCTCTGATTAACTTCATCCCAAATTTTTTAGAAGGATAAAATTCAAAAATGTCTTCAATATAAAACAACAACTGAAACTCGATTCCGTAGTACGTACCATATAACTAGCAATTAGTAGAATCTTAAGAAATAATAATAATAATATTTTTTTTTAATTTCGCAACGTAATTGTAGTAGATAACACATAATAGATAATACAGAATTAAGTTTGGTCAGTGCGTACAATCAGTGGTTAGAGCGCTGTCTCCTAGGTACGTTTTGAAAAAACCTGTATTAAGAAAAAACATTTATCATACACTTCAAGTACTAATCTTGTAATGTTTACTTGGCAGAGCCACGCTTCAGCATGAACGGGTCGACTTGACCGGAGTGATATCACGGTCTCACAGAAAAACGGTGTGAAACAGCGCTTGCGCTGTATTTCAACGAGTGTGTGAGGATATCGGAAACCCATTACTCAAGCACCCACCTTATCCCCATCCACATATCCCAAATGCTGGCAAATCTGACTCCAAAAAAGATGGCTATATTTATTAAATTTTGCTAAGATATCACTTTGAATTAAAATTTAATGGGCCCTCGGTATCCTCACTCACTCGGTGAACTCGGTCAAACCGACTTTTTGTAAGACCTTGAAATCACTCCGGTCGAGACGGCCCATTTATACCGAAGAGTGGTTCTCGCGCGGTTAATTGTGTGGTTAGATATAGAGGCTATTAATGATATAAGGAAGACGGAACCACAAATATTACAGACCTGAACAGCGTAAGGGAAGTTCTCTACAGTCGTGGGCGAGCCTCCGACAATCCGCGAGTCCACACCACTTGGTGACGATGCGATTGAAACCACAGAGATGCTAAAATCTTCTGCATCCTTTGCATCTCGGATCTCTCTCCCACCACCTGGATTTGATATACGTATCTCTTTTGAGATTTATGTTTATTATACTTACATTTGTGTATAATAATATACTGATATTCTTTTACACAAACGAAGATTTAAATAAATAACCAAATAACAATTGATTACTTTATGGGTTGTTGAAGTATGTATTTACAAAAAAAGTATGAAATGTATTGATATCAGTTGTCTAGTATCCATAACACAAGCTCTGCTTAGCTTATTAGGCACAGAGAAAGTTTATACAGAGGCGTGCAGAAAACTATAAAAATATTGAATGAATTGTGGTGGAATTTCGACCACTGGACGACCACTAGTATAGATTATATTTTACTCCTAACTCCTCTAATTTTCTTAAGCTTAAAATCGTTGCAATTTTTGAGACGATTTTATATTTCGTGAGATTTTTCAATGGCCATAACTGTCATAACTGGGCGTGGATCACTGCTGTAGATCCTGGTGTCCTGGTGAGTGTTGTTAAAAAATAATCCTTCTAATATTATAAACGCGAAAGTTTGTAAGTACGGATGGATGTTTGTTGCTCTTTTACGTAAAAACTACTCAGTGGACTTTAATAGAACTTCACAATAATATTGCTTATATATCAGAATAACACATAGGCTACAATTTATAGAGATACAATTCACACAATATCTTTGTACCGCGGTTGATATCGCGGAGTTCAGCACGTTTTAAACAATTATACTACTAACGTAAATTTTATGAATCTCAATAAATTTATTGGATTAATTAATGCACACGATAATCATTCAACTTAAGGCGTCACATGTCTCCAGGAAATGATTAGCATTATCGGTTTTTGCTATCGCCAGTTGTGTCTGTAGTAATTACTTTTATAACATATTACCAGACAGACCAGGCCTGGTTTCGCACTAGTCTTTAAAATTATTGTATTACCTCCACCCTCTCTTGTAATATGCACGTTCTACATGACATATAGGCCCGTTCGATTGGAGTGATACCACAGCCCCACAGAAAACCGGTGTGAAACAGCGCCTGCATTGTGTTTCACCGAGTGAGTGAGGATTCCGGAGGCCTATAATCCAACCCTACCCCTCATCGCCCTCCCCATCCCCCAAGGCCGGCAACGCACTTGTGATGCCTCTGGTGTAACGGGTGTCCATGGGCGGCGGTAATCGCTTACCATCACGCGATACGATGCTCGTTTGCCCCCTATTCCATAAAAAAATACATCTTCCTTTCGAATTATTTGTTCTATCTATTGTTATTGCATTAAAATCCGTTGATTAGTTGAAAAGAGTTAATCAAGAGGACAGCGGAAGCAACTTCATTATATGTTATGTAAAGTGATTGAAAACAGCCTACAACTCAGCCAAGCTTTTTTTTCATTTACTATTGTACCATACACTATCATTACAGATTATATCTAATGCAATAATGTAAGATAAAAATTGACAATACATACAATACAACACAGTAAACAGTACAGAAAATAAAAAAATGCACCTCACGAATAAACAAACAAAGACAAAACTTCTGTCTGTCTTCTGTCGCAAACTTGTGCGATAGGATTAGCATCTTTATCACTGATACGTCTTGTAGCTTGGCTGCGTTGTACTTGAAGTGTACGATAACAAGCTAAAATTAAAAAAACCCCTACGCATGCACTTTATCAAGTAATCATACGCCAAAAGTGTCCCACATCACTTTAGAAAAAAGCTGATACTCTTACACTGCTGGACTAATACTTATCAAACATAACTAAGAACAAAGAAACTGGCTTTCAAATGAAAAAAGTCGCATCGAAATCGCTCTATCCGTTTGAGAGCTACGATGACAGACATACACACATGCACAGACATCGATGTTAAACCTATAACACTTCTCTTTTTGCGTCGCGGGTAAAAACTAGCTAGCCTAGAGATTGGAGACTCAAAAGGACGTACATCATCAGGTGTTACCATTAAAAAAGAGTAAAAGAAGAGATGTAAACATAAAGGAGTATCAAATACAGATATAAACAAATTTTGTACTTTCCCGATCTAATCAACAATGTGCTTATGTTGTATCAACACTTCAGGTATATCTTATCTTATAAGTAGAAATTATCACTATAAGTACCAATTTAGTTATAATACATGTAAGTATGTGTAAGTTAAAGCTTATAGCCGTGATATTTGTCGTAAATACATACAATAATTTCTTTAAAATCACTCGAGGGGACAAACACAGTCTTTACATAATATAATAGGAAGTCACTGCCGTTATCTGTTTACTTACATCTTTTAAAGTACTAAACGAATTTTAATGTAGTTTTTAGCAATAGATATTATAGATCATCATTCCAGACAAAGATTTGTCCAATACTTTTAAAAGACCAAGTCTTGTATAAAAAAGGTTCCATCGTTTTGCATAAATTTAGTATGCAAGGGGTTTCGGGGGCGATAAATCGGTTTACTATCTACTGTGTGTAAAACATACGTATTAAAAGAGAATTGCGTTACCCCCATTCATCTAGGTACTGTTATTACAATAGATGGCCCAAAGATTTCTTGGTTGTAAAGGTTTCTATTGTGACCCTGTGATCTCATTTTTTATATTATATTGATAACAATTGACAGATAAAAACCCCGTATCTTGTACACATATCTTGGTATTGCCATGCGATTTTGTAAACTCTAGAAATTGATAAACTAAGAAGATTTGAATTTCGTAGTTGAGTTTTATACCAACAGAATATGTATTTATATACACGAAGAGAAAGTCTGGCAGATATTAATAGAATTTCTAAGCTTTAATTTGGTAAATATTTTATTTTATATTCCTATGTTGGGATTTATTTTATTTATTTGTTTATCGTCATTGCGTTTATATTACTAAACAATATATAAACCGAGTCACATAATGCATAAATCCAACAATTGGTGGTCTTATCGCTCACGGCGATCTCTTCCGCGCAACCATATCATGGACATCAGGTTTATATAATTTTTGAGAAAAAGTAAACACATCAAAAGACGCTGATACCACAGTAAGACGCTGACAGCACAGTAAGACGCTCATAGCTCAGTTGCACACGGTGATTAGAAACAATCACTAAGGGTAAGCAATGACGGCGCGGTCAGTACTTGGATGGGTGAACCATGAACACCATGAGCGTCTTCGTGATTTGGAGGTCACGTTAAGAGTCGGTCCCGGTTGTTATCACAGGATAACAGTCGTGAAGCTTAGTCGGAGGCATTTGGGCGGCTTAAAAACATACAACGGAAAGATGGCCGTAACATTATCTTGCCAGTCCCCAACTCACACTCGGCCAGCGTGGGTACGTAGGGCTTTAACCCTCTCTTCAGAGGAGACCCGTGCCCAGCAGTGGGACATTATGGGTTGTTGATGATGATTGATGAGTACACACAAGTAACACATTTATAACAATGAGAATTAAAAAAATACAATAGAGGATCATACTTGCAAATATACACACTCTACACACACTTTAGTAATTTCTTAAATGATGTTTAGGCGATGAATATACCTCTACTCTTTGATGTCATTCACGGTGAAATCGCCAGTAGTGTTCTCATAACACACATAAAATATAAGACTTATATACATATTCCACGATGCTATCCAGCTTCAAACTAAACAGGGCTTTTACTACCTATTTTTTGTTAACACATACTCATTAAGAAAACACCAAACAAATAATTTGCAGATCACATAAACGTTTGGTCCGGGAATCGAAATTGAAATCCAAGGCACAGTTGCATAGGCTACCACTGCGCCATAATCTCTGGCTAGTAAATGAACTGCCGTGATAGACCTACGCTTTTGACTGATAACAGGAACAGGCCTCAAAGAAAACCGGTGCTCGATTATTGTAGTTCATAGTTTTCAAAACAATAAAATGACTATTTGTGTATGTATTATTATTATTCTTTTCTAAATGGAACACGCCCACCACTGTAACTCAATACACCACGAACACACCAAAAAATTCACCGCAGACCAACAAAAGATCCCCATAGTACTTATATACTAGATTTCATTTGTAAGCAATTAAATATTATGTTACGTTCATTGTACCAAAGACTACATTCCAGGAGTACAGGACGAGCTGACTGTTCACAGCTACGATCAGGTGTTGAGCATTGACTAAATATCGTAAGTAAATCGACTAGTTTTAATGAGAGTAGTTTTCTTAAAAGGTGTAAATAGGTCAATAGTGTAGAAACATTTCAGGAGGGGAGGAAGGAGTTGAAAACTCCCTCCCCAATTTCCTTCCCGTACTTGCTCTTACGTACCATTGGGAAGGAAATAGTACGTAAGAGCAAGAACGGGTCTTACAAAGTAATAGGTTCATTTCTAAATAATATTATTTTCATTCATGTTCTAAAATACTTCTAACTGATGTTTATTTTTCACCAATATATAAAAAAAAATCTTATTTTGCACTGCTGCTTGAAAATAGCAACTATTAGTAACTGCCACAGTTTTATTAGATACTAGCTATTACGCGTGCGTCATTGGTGGTTTTCACTGTAAAAAGTAGCCGAGGAACGGCTACAGATAGACAGAGTTATTTAGCTCATTGTTTGTGGGACCTGTTGGTATTTGGTATTAGTTGTCACGGGGTTCAATAAGATAGTTAACACCTCAGTCAAATTAGTTACTTTTTTCATCTGTCAAAACAATAACTTGTATGAAAAATGTTTAAACTACTCAATTGAGATATATATTGGAGATCGTTTTTTGTTTTTGCGAAAGACGGTCCCCATTTCATGTCATCCACATTTTTTATATTTTTTTATCATTAATTCCATCACGACGAAGCCTTGAAGACTCGAAGACTTAGAATTGAAGACTTGAAATACTTGACATTGGCAGAAACAGCTGATCCGGCTGATTGCAATATCATCAAAAGAAGAAGAGATATATATTTTAATGTTTGGAATGGAAACGGAAAACTGCAAAAAATATATGCACCGAATGTTTTGTAATATTCATTTTAATTAAGGTTACATCGGTATTTAATTACAATACAGTCATCTACCCTATTCTCAGCCCAGGACAAATAAAATGATCTGTTTGTATTTGGGTGTGACTCATTTTGAAATTGTTTAAGTACGTATTTAGAAATACTAGTGGTTGCATAATGTTCGAAACTCGACCATAATTCATTTATTTTGTTTTTATTTTTTAGCATTCTGCACGCTTCATCCTTTTTTTTCTAATTTATGGGCCTGCCAAATTGACTCTACTCTGTTTGATGGAAAGCAGAATTCAAAATTGGTGGTCATCATACTCATTGCGAACCAACTCCACGGTAGCCTAGTTAAGTTTATGCATCATTGGGCCTTCGGTCTCGCACTCACTAACGAAACACGACAGCACGAATGCTGTCATTTTAGGTTGATCTTTTGTGTGAGGGCAGAACGAGCTGGTGGAGCAAAACCCCGTTCATGTTCAAACCTGCGTGGCTCTTCCACCTTTAAACTTTAATTGTGGCAAATTTCATACACCCCGTTTGCATGAGTTTTCTATAAAGGGGTACAAAGTTTTTGATTCACTTATTAATAGGTATAGATAATAATGTTACTGGTCGGTTAGTCCATAAAATTAATGGTTTGAGTTAGTACTTTAAGCGGTAACGGATTTACACTTTACTTAAAAGTTGTAGAGTAGCGCCTTTGTGATAGTTAAGTGTCTCATGATAAATAGAATAATATAACTTACAGTTTATTGCCGCAACTAATATGACAGCAATACACAACATATCTGTTTATAGGTCTCACACTGTATGCCCCGTATACTACAGAAATTTATCTATAAATCATGAAGTACTTTTATCGGTGGTACTATTACGTGATGCCCAATTCGTCTCATTGCTGATATGTGGCGATAAAATCACAGTTACAATCGAACTCCTTAGATCTAAACCTTCAGACTTCATAAGCGGGTATGAAAGTCAAGATGTATAAGCCCGTACGATCTCATCGCAGATAACTACGTGCCTGATGCGTCGTAGAAGAGTAATGCTTAAGCATATATGAGCGGACTTATCCATAGTGGGACCACCGGAACCGAATCGGAACATACATTCCCAGTATCCTTAGAGGATTTAGAACGAATAATCTGAAAAGCGAGGGTGAATGTAAATCCTGAAGACATATGTTCTTCAAGANTGTTTGCTTCTACTTTACTCGATGTTTGCTACAGAAACTCTTAGTTGGAAACGAACGTTTTGGACTTCATGTGTGTGTGTGTGGCTTTATACGCCATGATAATTTGGAGTCCCTAAAACAATCCATATGATTGGAAGTGAAGAATTTTCCCATAGACAGAGTGCGAGCTGCTATTGATGATTGGCCTCAATGTTTAAAGGATTGTACTGCAGCTTATGGAGACCACTTCAAATAAACTTTATATAAAATATTTTTAATGGTTTTATGTTAATGTATTAAACTAAGGCAATGTAATAGTAATAAATGTTACGTATAATAAAAATATATTGTTTTTATTTGAACAATATTTATGGCAAGACTAAGCATATACATATCAAAAATGCAGCTCTTACCATTGCATTGATCCACAGTGAGTATCTTGAGACTTTGGCGTACACCCCCGGGTATAAGGGTTGAGCACAACCTGCACCCCAGGATGTAATACCCACAACAATGCCGTTGTAGATAAGAGGACCGCCGGAATCTCCTTGACATGTATCAGCCCCTGAAATAAGAATATTTTAATACTAGGTCAGGTTTAAGCAGAGATTTTCCAGAGCGTGGGGACCTCTGAAAGTGGATTAATTGCTACAGTCGGCGGTAGGAAGACGGCCTATTCGAAAATTGGCATCGCGACATTGATTGGACCGTTAGGCAGGGGGAAGTCTAGGCTAGCTTAAGATAGTGCTTGGGTCGGTCCGGATAGCGTAATATAATAGGTTCCCGGATCTCCCCCGTCTCAGGCGCAGAGTGGCACACCGTGTGGTTTTAGTCGGTTCGATTCCGACACCGCCCAGCCGCAAGCCCCGGTGAGGTGAAGGATCGAGGGGGGTATCCACACGTAAAAAAAAGGATAGTGCTTGGGTTGGCTCAGCGTGCCGTCGGGGTTATTTTTAGTAGAATCACCATATTCCTGGCTCCTGAATCCCCGAGGAGCCAAAGATCTGAAAAAAATTGCCACCGCCTCACCAAAAACAGGTCAGATTTAAACACGCTAAACACACTTGTGATTTCATTAAATTAATTACTTTACATAAATAGTTTTAATAAACACTTCGTTTCAATGTAGGATGGAATCCCACTTCACCAATTATCTAAAAACTTTTTTTTTTATTTAGCAAGTGTCTTTTTTATCTTATTACGGTTTTTAGACTAGCTTGCAATTTGATTAGACTAAAAAGGTACAATCTCAGAAGGTCATAGGCATCCCGATAGGTTATTGTCCCCAAAACAGCCACTTAGTCACTATAGGCGCAACAGATAGCCTTCTGTGCAAGGGATGCATGGAGGCAGAAGAAACACCGCAACACGTTCTCACAGAATGTAGAAGTGTAGTGGATCGAAATCCTCCAATCAACATCACTCCCGAAAGCATGTAGTGATCTGAAAATGCTGGTGAGCTTTTGGGATGATCTAGGATGGTTGGAGTAGGAAGATTGCGTGCCCGCTTCAGTGCTGGCAAGCGCTGGGAGGGGTACGGATGGCGTAAGAAAGCGGTTGCCGGATCTCTCCCGTCTCAGGGGCAGAGTGGCACACTGTGTGGTTTTAGTCGGTTCGATTCCGACACACCGCCCTGCCGCAAACCCCGGTGGGGTGAAGGGCCGAGGAGGTTTCCACAGGTAAAAAAAAAAGGAAGATGACTTTACGTACAACGGACCAATCAAGAGGCTAAGGGCCAAAAATTGCCAGGTAAAACAAAAAACGACGACTAACAAAACAAAACGGTTTCTTAAAGAAAAGGACGCAAATAGAAAAAAATATTATACAAGTGATTTACACACTAGGTATCTAAAACAGTTTCCACAAAATATATTTTTATTTAGCTCCAAATAAAAAAAAAACATGCTTATTGTTTTCAACACTATCAATAATACATTTTTGTTATCAAACAACAACCCATAATGTCCCACTGCTGGGCTCGGGTCTCCTCTCAGGAGAGGGTTAAGGCCATACGTCCCCACGCTGGCCAAGTGCGGGTTGGGGACTGGCAAGAATACGTTGTGGCTACGTAAATCTTGCCGTTGGATGTTTTTAAGCCGCCCGAAGGCCTCCAACTAAGCTTCACGACTGTTATCGTATGATAACAACCGGGACCGACTGCTTAACGTGACCTCCGAATCACGGAGACGCTCATGGTAACATGCCACCAGCGGTCACCCATCCAGGTACTGACCGCGCCATCGTTGCTTACCCTCGATGATTGTTTCTAATCACCGAGTGCAACTGGGCTACGAGCGCCTTTTTTGTTATCAGTCTTCTTCTATTTCTTATTTTTATTTGGTGAAAGACGCCGTCTGATTAATTTCGTTATCGTTCAAAACAGTAACTACTCCTAAAACTTCCTGAGTCAACTAAATTTATGTGTTTGTGGGGCACTGTTCTTGATTTTAGTGTACAGGAATTCAGTAGTGAGCGTACAGGCGTGTGTTTACTTTTTTTTCTGTTTATTATTGGTTTACCAACAATTGTATACACAGCATAATAACAAAGTAAAAAAAGCACATCAAGAGGAAAATAGCAATAGTGTTACAATTACTTATAGGTAAACTCCGCATGCATAAAATGAGTTGTACCAAGTGTTACTTTTCAACATTACTCGAGATAACCGTACCTCCGATATCGAGCAGACCAGCGCAGAGCATATTATCGGTGACTGTAGCGGATGAGTTAATGGCACTTGCATACTCTACGTAGCGCTGACGGCAGACACCTCGATTTACTGTTCGGACAGCCACTTGGTTGAGCACATTCGACACCTCGCCACCTGACTGTGTGTTATCGATTTAATATTTTTTAGAAACCACTCCTATCACAATAAACATAACTTATGAAAAGGGTAATCCTTTCGTTTCATTTTTTCTCTTTTCATTTCGTTGAGACATTCTTGGCAATCAAAGAGTAAACAGTTTATCTACACGTATAAAAATATAAACATACTCACTATAGTTCTCCCCCAACCGACAGCTATTACCGTGCTGTTATCAGTCAAGGTCTCCCCCTGGAAGGGGATAATGGCGCTCTGTATGTTCGCAGAGAAACGTAAAGCAGAGGCGAGGACCAGCACAGCCACATCGTTGTCGGTTATGGTGCGGTTATACGCGTAATGGACAATAATCATCGACACAGAGTGAACTGAACCCGCTGAAACAGAAGTTACAGTGACTGTAGTCAAATATTTTAATACTGATAAGGAAAGAAAATTATATCTTGCTTTATTTTTATTACGTGTCATATTTATTGTTTCATCATCATCAGTCTATCGCAGTCAACTGCTGCACATAGGCCTCTCCAATTGCACGCCAGTGGTTCGATCCAATTGTTTTAACCATAATAAATAAATAATAAATATTTCGGACATACTGTACATAATGCCATCTAGTCTCAAGCTAAGCACAGCATGTCTTATGGGTTCTAGACTACTATTATATTTATATCAGTTGTCTAGTACCCATAACTTTTTTATAAATACATACATATTATACATAGAAAACTCCCAAACTCAGGAACAATTATTTAATACAAACATTTGGTACGATCCGGGAATCGGACGTCAAGCACAGCAGTCGCATTCGCTACCACTGCGTCACAGGGGTAATTAATATTGATATATTTGCTACATTAATTCATTATTTTGTATCAGATGTTAAAACGTCTCACCTTCATCTAGATATGTGGCACCAGCTCGTATGGAGTATGGTGCGGGGCCGACAAATGTTCCGTTACTGCAAATAATAAATAAAAAAAAATATATATTTACCCCTTTTTAAGAAAATTACACCATCGGATGAGAATGAAAGGCATACTTCAAGTAAAGTTTATACGGAGCAGTAGTGCAGAACGCTAAATAAATAAAGAAATATTGTCCAATTTCGGCCACTGGGCGAACACTAGTATAATTTTTATTTGTAAAATAGGCGGCAAACGAGCAGACGTATCGCCTGGTGGTAGGCAATAGAGCGAGCCACGCTTCGGCATGAATGAGCCGGCTCGACCTGAGTGATACCACGACCTCACAGAAAAACGGCGTGGAACAGCGTTTTAGCTTTGTTTCATCGAATGAGTGAGGATACGGGAGGTCCACACCCCAACGTAAGAAAGCGGTTCCCGGATCTCTCCCGTCTCAGGTGCAGAGTGGCACACCGTGTGGTTTAAGTCGGTTCGATAGATAGATTGATAAGCCTTTAATATAGATACAACAAAATGTTGCATTAAAAACGTTCAGTAGGCACGGGTTGGTTCGGAATGTTCGAGCACAGCCCCTGAAGAGCTGAAATGAGCTGAGCTGAGCTAAATAATTAAATGTAACGAACACGAAAAAAAATAGAATAAAAATCTGTCATTACAACACGGAGTTTCTATCAAGACTTCTGAGACCGAAGTCTTCATCAGTAAGTCTTGAAATAGGCTTTTAATATTTTTTATTTTTAGAATGAAAAATCTTGCCCGAAGCTTGTCTTTCTGAGTAAACAATCCTGAATAGGTACTATTACCTGTAGATTTAATTTTAAAATAAAACTTACCGATCGAAGAAGCAATGAGCTGCCGAGAGGATGTGATGGGTGGTTAGTATTGAACCTCCGCAGGAAAACCTCTCGTTGTTGAGAATCTGAAAATGGCAAATATTTGTTTCAGAGTTTGGATGTTTATTTGTGTAGTATGAATGTTATTAACTGCCTCTGTAGCGCAGTGGTAGCGAATGCGACGAAGCAAGAGGTCTCGGGTTCGATTCCTGAGTCGGGCTAAATGTTTGTATGATCTGCAAATATTTGTTTCGGAGTTTGGGTGTTTTCTATGTATAATATGTATGTATTTACAAAAAAAAGTATATAAGTATTAATATCAGTTGTCTAGTACCCATAGTACAAGCTCTGCTTAGTTTAGGACTGGATGGCGTTGTGTGTTAAAATGTCTGAACATATTTATTTATTTATTAACATACAAAAAGTACATAAACAATCTCTATCAGGTATTCCAGCTGTATAAGCGCTGCTTAATTTGAAACTGGATGGCGTAAGTTGACAGATTACCGAAATATATAAACAAGTTGTAGGTTTTAAATTAACATCAGAATTCAAATAGTAGCTGGCACTAAAAGCGTGAAATTTGTAACTATGCGGTGCTATAGGTAGAAAAAACATGGTATTAGTTCACGGATAAAACGCATATATATTACTTTTTGACTAAGTACAAAGTATATTTAATCTAATACTCGTATTAAAAAAAACAGCCAAAGTTTCTAACTTTGTTTGTATAGTTGTTGTTTGGGAGTAATCTCTGGCAGTACTTATCCGATCCTAAAAATTCTTTTACTAACAGAAAGCAATACAATTTAGGAGCGACATACGTATTATGATTGAACAAACACTTCAGTTAAAAGGAATAGTATTTGTAAATTAAATCGAATAAAAGCGGGCAGTTAGCACCCAAGGACCTGAAAAATATTAAGGTGTGCTTATCAGAAGTCTGGTTAATATGCTGGTACAGGCACTGCTAATGGTATTAGACGCCCGTGTGTGACTTGTATGAAATTCATCATTATCTGAAACCTATTGTTGCCCGCAGTTGGANGTTGTTGTTTATAGAGAATAAGCAACAAAATAGCGTAAGATAGATTGATAAGCCTTTAATATAGATACAACAAAATGGTTCATTAAAAACGTTCAGTAGGCACGGGTTGGTTCGGAATGTTCGAGCACAGCCCCTGAAGAGCTGAAATGAGCTGAGCTGCGCTAAATAATTAAACGTAACGAACACGAAAAAAAATAGAATAAAAATCTGTCATTACAACACGGAGTTTCTATCAAGACTTCTGAGACCGAAGTCTTCATCAGTAAGTCTTGAAATAGGCTCTTAATATTTTTTAAAGAATGAAAAATCTTGCCCGAAGCTTGTCTTTCTGAGTAAACAATCCTGAATAGGTATTATTACCTGTAGATTTAATTTTAAAATAAAACTTACCGATCGAAGAAGCAATGAGCTGCCGAGAGGATGTGATGGGTGGTTAGTATTGAACCTCCGCAGGAAAACCTCTCGTTGTTGAGAATCTGAAAAACATTATATTTTTATTGAAAGCTCCTCGGATTCGATTTCCCGGGTCGGATCAAATGTTTACATGATTGGCAAATATTTGTTTCAGAGTTTGGGTGTTTATTTTTGTAGTATGTATGTATTAACATACAAAAAGTACATAAACATTCTCTATCAGGTATTCCAGCTGTATAAGCGCTGCTTAATTTGAAACTGGATGGCGTAAGTTGACACATGTCCGAAATATATAAACAAGTTGTAGGTTTTAAATTAACATCAGAATCATCATTTAAGTGTGCTTATCAGAAGTCTGGTTAATATGCTGGTACAGGCACTGCTAATGGTATTAGACGCCCGTGTGTGACTTGTATGAAATTCATCATTATCTGAAGCCTATTGTTGCCCACAGTTGGACTCAGGCCTCTCCTGCACGCCACTTTTTTTTTTCATTTTTGTATCCAGTTCCTGCTAACTTACGCAAGTCCCCCCCCTCCCCATTTGACCCGTGGGCAACCTTCGTTACGTTTGCCGAAACGTAGTCTTACTTCTAGAACTCTTGTGAAGTTTTAATTATAAAATCCGTATGTTCGTGGGAGAGAGAACCGAAGTGAAACAGCGCTTTCGCTGTGTTTCACCGATTGAGTGAGGAAACCGGAGGTCCATCCCCAAAACCCCAATCCCTCCACTCATGCCCCGCACCATCCCCCAAACGACAACAACGCACTTGTGACGCTTCTGGTGTTACTGGTGTCCATGGGCATCGGTAATCGCTTACCATCAGGCGATGTCTGCTCGATTGCCTTCTATGCCTCAAATAAATAAAAGATTAGTAGTACAGTAGCACAAAGAAAAGTAAATACGAATACAGACCTGTACAGTATAAGGGAAGTTCTGTATAGTGGTGGGCGAACCCCCGACGATCCGGGGGTCACTATCAGAATTTACTGATTTAAATGAAGCGGTTTTGATGTGGAAATCTTCTACGTCAACTGCATCACGTACCTCCTTCGCTCCACCTTCAAATTCAAACACCGTTAGTATTCAAAAACTCTCTAAGCTAAACATTACAAAAAATAAGTGTTGTCCTGTCAAACGACATTCTAAGCGTTAAGATTGTAAAAAAATTACACATACTACATTAAAATAGACGTTCATTTGAATCATCTCATCATTACCGTGGGAGAGCCACGCTTCGGTACGAATGGGCCGGCTCAAACGGAGTAATACCACGGCCTCATAGAAAACCGGTATGAACCAGCGCTTGAGCTGTGTTTCACCGTATGAGTAAGGATAGCGAAGGCCCATACTCCAATCGCTTCCCCGTCCTCTTCCCCATTCCCAAAGACCGCCAGCACACTCGTGATGCTTTTGGTGTTGCGGGTATCCATGTCCATAACTATATTCAAAGATAATATTTTGGAAATTGTTTCACATAATTGAGAGATTCTAAGACAATTTAAGAAAAAACATAGTCTAGTGATACCACTGCAAGATTACCATTGTTTCAGAATTTTATGAACATTCTGATATATACATATTTTTTGTTAAATGAACACCTAATGAATTATTAAAAAAATTAAGCCGACTGCGTCAATATCATATATAAAACATATAAGTTACATATATATATTCGTAATCACCGTTTAATATTCTTTGTTTTTAATACGACACTCGAAGTAATTTGAAATCTTTTTTTTAGATTACTTTTTAGCTCCAAATATCCTTAATTTTGTTTTTTGTTTAATTTTGATGTACCCAGTGTCATTCTCACGACTAAGACTTACTTCTAATTTTGACACCACTTACATAAATATACGACAAATCGTTTAGGCTCTAGGGCATGCCAAAGAATTATACATACATACATTCAAAAAACATAACCCGCGCAGTCGTCTAATTAGTCAAGCATATTAATATGTTCTTTAATTAAAATATCTGGTTACAAACATCTTTTCTTTTTTTACGTGTGGAAACCCCCTCGGGCCTTCACCCCACCGGGGTTTGCGGCGGGGCGGTGTGTCGGAATCGAACCGACTAAAGCCACACGGTGTGCCACTCTGCGCCTGAGACGGGAGAGATCCGGGAACCGCTTTCTTACGCCATCCGGATTCCTCCCAGCGCCTGCCCGCACTGAAGCGGGCTCCGTCGTCTAATGGTAACACTCTCAATTTAGGCGACGTACGGCACACGCGTAATGTCGCCCCCTCGCGGCTGGCCTGTGAAGCGGATGGGGGGGAAAACCCATCCCGCCCATCCGCGGCCACTCTCAAGGCGGCATGAGGCGCTGGTAGGCGCGACGGATCGGGTCCGAGTGGAGATCGTCCTCCCGGGCCTTCTCCGCCGCCTCCTTCTGCGAGATGACTTCCTCGCAGAAGGTCGCGACCGCGGTAAAACTGCTCTCGCCGCCGGCCATGGAGCGTACGACGGCCGTCAGCGAGAGATCTCCTCCGATGACTGCAGTGAAGACCCGACGTTGCAGCGCCCAAGCGGGGCACACCGCCAGCGTGTGCTGGGCCGAGTCTTCACTGCAGTCGCAGTGGTGGCAGGCGGGACTGGATTCCCTCCGCGCGACCGAGTGCAGGTACTTTCCGAAGCAACCGTGCCCGGAAAGCACCTGCGTCAGTCGGAAGGAAAGGGTCCCGTGCTGCCGCCCTACCCGAGTTGGTTACAAACACCTTAGCGTGACCTCGTCTCTGTTTGTTATAAACAGATTCGCAACCGGTCACTATTGAAATGATTGGTTACGAAACTGAAGTATTTATAGAATAGAATAGAATAAACTTTATTGTACATCAGTTAAAACAGTTTACATTCAGGAGCATAACATATTAACGACCATGTGCAAATGGCGGACTTATCGCTAAAAAGCAATTGCTTCCAGGCAACCTTAGGTGGACAAATTGACTGTAGAAATTCGAATTCATGGATAATTTATTTCATCTTTTTCTAAGGCTTCCAATAGAAACACACTTCCTAATAGCTTTACTTTATCTCTATTAGTTCTAGTTATAATGACAATGCAAGTTGATTTTATGAGTGATGAGAAATACTAATACATTTATGGCTATGTACCTACAATTTATATGATAAGTATCGGTAACAAATAATGGACACAGAAATCTTTGACTAATATAAAATGAATTTGCTTTCGCTGTTTGTTCATTTAGATCTTTTAAATTACTTAACGGAATTAATTGCAGTTTACAGCAATAGATAAAATGATTCAAGAGAAAAGTTTGTATGTGTAATATATACAGTTATGTTCTCGTAGCCGTAGCCGTAATCGGCTAGGAGAACTACTTCGATTCGCAATAAAAAAGTTTGAAGTTCGAAACATATAAAAAGATATATAATACAAAAATATAAATATACACAATATAAAAATGGCTGCCTCTCAATTAATATATTGTCTACTTTTAACAATCTAAGAATTAATCAAAAGGACTAGCAAGGCAAAGTATATACCATCGTGAACTGGAATATAAGATTCTGTTGTGTGTTTCAAAAAGTATTAAGGTAAGTGCCAACTTATATATCAGGCATTAAGCCACAATTTATTTATATTATTGTTTATTGCTATATCAATAGGACTAGTATTATCATTTTCCTGTCAATTGGGGAAAACCACTATCTTTATGAAATAACGACGTCTTGACTTATGAACGTTGAAGAAACGAGTTCTAATCCTAAATGTATGCAAAGTTACAAAATTGCGAAATCAGAACCCTTATAGTTTCGCCATGTTCGTCATCATAAAAAAATCATTCGATCCATTTCACCGGTTATATGATATATGCTCTTGCTAACTTAAAAATCAAGACAATACCATACATCTGAAAGAGAAAGTGATGGTTTCCTGCCTCAAGACATTTGGCCTGGTTCTGGTCCTGTGTGGTCATTAGTTTTAACGAAATTGGTATAAGAATCAACATCAATCTGAATCAACAGTTTTCTTATGAGTACCACTTTGATAACGATGCTCCTCAGAACTAACCATTGGGAACCTTTCCTTATTCTATAACTGAAATAAAAATTCTTTAGACTTCGTTAACCACGTCAATCTTTGATTAGAGACATTAAAATTATTTCCGTTAATTGTAAAAGCTATAACGAAGCTTCAAGGAACAACGTGTCGAAAGCTAAAATGGAAGCTAGAAATATTGATAATATTTTTTTTTAACCCTTTTAACCCCTTCAAGAGTATTATAGCCCATAAATGCTGATATAAGTATTCATTTATTTGTAATCAAAAGTCTGATGACAAAGTTTCAGGCTACGAACTTCAAAAATGTCGGACTTCGAGACTAACCTAAATACGAAATATTAACTCCTATTTCACCCCTTAGCACTAGACTTCAAACAGTAGCTCAAAAATAAAAAGAATCGCTTTAATTCTTATCAACTCATTTTTAATTAGTAGCCCAAAGATTTAGTTTCATGTTCTAACTTAAAAAATGACGGACTTATATACTAAACTTTCACCCCTATTTCATCCTTCTGAGGGTCGAATATGCAGAAACGCTTAAAACATATATATTCATTCACAACCAGTAGCTCCAAAAGAAATTTTCATATATCTAATTTAAAAATGATGCACTTTCATACAAACTTTAAGCCTCTATTTCAGCTCTTAGGGGTAAAATATCCAGAAACGCTTAAATACGTACCTACTCATTTTAAATCAGTAGCACAAAAATAAAGATTTGTGCTTCAAATATCTTCTTTTCAAATTCTTATCCCTATTTCATTCCCTTAGGGGTAGGATATCCAGAACCGCTTAAATACGTATCTACTTATTTTTCAAGTTTGTAACTTAAACTTTTACACAAACTTTAAACCCCTATTTCACCTTCTTAGAGGTAGAAATTCCAAAATTCCTTTCTCGCTAATAGTTTACGCTCGGCGATGATGAATCAGTCAGTCAGTCAGGACATGTTATTTTATAAGTATAGATTATCAGTAGCGACCGGTTAGGTTAAAACCGGTGGTTATCGATTAAACTATAACATTGTGTATGGTTTTTAATCGAATAATCTAATTTGCCCTTAAGGGTATATATATTGGTTTTACTTTTTGATGTGAATGTTTTGGTCAGGTTGAATAGACTAGTTTCGAGAATAGTTTCGAGTGGTAAAATACTCCCTTGTTTCAAATACAAGTCTCAGTTTTAAAGTGATGGAGAGTTAATCGTTATATTTTTTCTATATAACAAGAATTAACAGAAAAGCAAATAAAAAAGAGAACTCACAGCTTAACACAGCAATTAATATCAAACCAACACACAACATAGCTTCTCGGAGGTCTCACACTCAATATGACTATATATTAAAACTTATCGATGATCATAAACTTTTTATCAACATCACTCACGTGGCGGCTAATAGAGAGACAATACCTGATTATTTGCATCAACTTTCAGTTCATAGATTAACATTAGTTTGTATAGAGATAAATGTTTCGCAGTAACTGTAGCCAAACTTATTGAACGGGCCTAATTGTTCAGTCCAAAAAAAAAATTACTGACTGACTGAGCAGATTAAACACCGCAAATAGAGTTGTGTTGGATAGAATCTTCGAAGGGACTCTGATCACACCTTCAAGTCTTTTGTTGTGGTAGCAAAGCGTATTTCAATACGCTTTGCTACCACTGCCTGCGCCTGCCTGCACAATTTCAGTTGGCAGGCAGGCGCCTCGTGTTGCTTAAAATAATAAAGGACGAGTTTTTGTTTAAATGTAGTTACATTTGCAACTGCTGAAATGACTGTACTCTGCCTGATGGAAATCATGAGTAGAATTCAAGAGTGGTGGTCACCATCCTCATTGCGAATGTAGAATATGCAGCATGGTGACCCACATTATAGCGGCCTAGTAAGAAGAAGAGGGAGAAGGGGGGACCAGTTGGAAGAGCTCTTTAGAACTCTCCCCATGACATATACGATACTGGACTGCCATAGAGGCGATATCTCTTCAAGACATATATATCGGAATGGGCACTTACACTTTCTTGTTCCTTTCAGATAATGTTTAAAAGTAAAAAGAATGAATAAGAAATCACCATCAGCGTTAATTCGTACGGAATGTAGAATATGAATGAATCATAGGGGGAGGGAGACACGTACCCTTGTAGTGAGTTCAAGGTCAGGTACAGTAAAGATAAGCTGAAAAATTTAGTTACATTTGCCGTTTGTTCTTGCTTTGGTTTCTTAAATTAAAATTACCGTCTTTCTTTGTTACGATNTGATAACAATATATATTTAAAAAAAGTATCTACTAGCTGACCCATGCAGCTTCGTTTACGTCTCTTTTCAATTATGCTCGGCTTAGTTAGCGTAATGCTAACTATCTTATCTTAGGCACAGTAGAACACATATTCAATAAACTATGAAAATCGGTTAGATAATTTAGGAGTTCATCGAGACAGTAACGTGACACGAGAATTATATACAATAGATAGATTAAATTATTACAATAGATAGATTTTATATCTGACATGTCATATATACACTAAATTCTAAGATTATCTAAAATAATTGTTATAAATTATGATACTACTGATAAACTTAAGCGAATTGCTATGATAAAGTTGGATTACAATGATAAACAGTTTGTAGTAAATAAAAATAATATTTGTAGGTAAAACTAAAGTACATATGTAACTTAGTCATTCATTCTGTACTCGACTATACAGAGGAGAAAAGAGACAAATAAAATAGAGACTGAAAGCTTCTGTCCTCGCTTGCAGTAGCAGTAGCTACTAGCGCCACGGTGGTCGGTCCTTGAACTACCGCTTACTACTTTCACTTACTAAAGATTTTCTCTATAACATGTTCTTATCCTAAATAATGTAAACCTTCATTAGCAAACTCAAAAGGCCCAGAAAAAAAAACAATAATAATAAAGATAAAAACTAGGTGTTAATGAATGTTAGCTAATATTTTTTGCTTCATGTGTAATAATTAAGCTATCTACCCAAAGCCGAAATAGCCTCCTAGTCAAGTTGAAATTCCATAAACGTAATCATTATTAAACAAACGTCATCATACCGGTAAAATTTAAACCAATAATACAAGAAAATAGAGACGTTTACGATTGTAGGCATAGAATTGACGAGAAATAATTTTATCTAGGCTAGGACGGCAGTTTTATTAAAATATATATTATACATATCTTACAATTTTTTTTAAAATAAATTACTATATCAACATCTTTTGTTTGCAAATTCATGTGCCTAGCTTTACAGGGATGCCCATTAGCATTAACTCCTTTAATAAAATGTAATTGTTTTGTTCGGCTTATCACACTTACTTAACGCTAAGCAATACGAAAATAAGTGGTATGAGTCCAGCTATCACTCCGGCTTGACTTCTAGTGGAAGCATTACCCGGTGGCGTCACCTGTTGTAAAAAAATACACAGTTATTTATATGTAAAAAACTTGTTTGTTTCGGTTTAATAAATGATAAATTAGACATTTATTTTGTAAGTAAATCTTTTCAGATATTTTTACACGTCGGACCTTACAGCTGCAGAAGAGACCGATATTCCCTAAGACACACTCTGGGAAGAAATGCCGAAATAAACCATAGGGGGGATTTTTTTAAGTAAGCGCACATTAGTTAAATAAAAATCTATGCTAGTACAGTATAAGATCTGAGTTGGCATTTAGAAGAAAGGACCATAGTATAGAGTCTGCCTGCGCATACAGACGGTATATGAGCCCTAGCTATTATGTTACCTAACCGGTATAAGTCAAGATTAACAAACTGAACGCGCCACTCTACCGCTACATTTGAGTAGGCCGGGGAAGCACTCAAAACCAACTTTTTTTCCTTTTCTTTTATGATATGTGGCAAACGGGCAGACGTATCGCCCGATGGAAAGCTATTACGGCCGCCCATGGACACCCGCAACACCAGAGGCATCACAAGTGCGTTGCCTGCCTTTTAAGAAGGAGTACGCTCTTTGCTTGAAGATTGGTCCAAGATTACCGCAGGCGACAATTCATTCCACAGTTTTGTTGTGCGAGGCAGAAAGTTTCATGTTTCATGATATAATTATTATTTTCACGGGGATTGAACACGGACAGTGAAACCTGATCGAAACGTCAGGCAAATCAGAGGTCTGTAATACCTTTAAATGAGTATTGACGTTAATTGCTGTGAAAATAATTATTACACTCAAAACCACTAGAAAGATACTAAATATAAACTTATATTACAAGCCTATAGACAATACTCACAATTACATACACAAAAAGAATTTAGTTGGTATTAACAAATTGAAAAACCACATACAATAAAAAAATAAATATTAAAATATCTATCACTTTCACACAAAATACGTAGTTAAAAACTAGAGTGAGCATATCAATCCCAAACAAATTTGTCGTTTAAATAATCCAAAACTGTGTAATAAGCCTTTTCACATAGTTTATGGTATATTATGGACTTAAATTTGGTAATATTCAATGCCTGATATTTGCTTGGAATTTTACTGTAAAGTCGCACACCCTGACTTCGTTAATCCTTGCATACTCTTTACAATCTAGTGGTTATCAACAAGAGTTTATCTTTATTTCTAGTGTTGATATCATGAACGTCGCCAAACTTTGTGTTTAAATGAATATTTTACTTAACCTAAACTAAATTTTCAAAGATGAATTGAGATGCCACAGTGATGGTACCAATGTCTTTAAAATTAACCAAAGCCCTCTTCTGCAACACAAAGATACCTTGAATGTCAGTAGAATTCCCCCACAACAAAATACCATATGACGTTATACTATTAAAATAACAAAAATATACTAATCTAACTATTTCTATATCAGTTATTTGTCGAATTTTATAAATCGCATATGCTGCAGAGCTGAGGTCTATTCGACAATCCATCAATGTGTGGGCCTCACTGCAACTTAGAGTCGAAAACTTGGTGGTGTCCACAAAGCTCGACTCCTTTCCATTTATCTGTATACTGGTTTTTAACATTGGGTGTAAAAAATCATTTAGTTTTGTTCTTGTTTAAAGTAGTAAAGTATTGACATTAAACCAGTTCACGACATTAGAGAAAGCGTCATTCCCGTTATTACTAACAGTTTGTTGCAGCTTGAGTTTAAGTATTTTAAAAGAGTAGTGTCGTCCCGTAAATAGCACTATCCCCTGATTATCCCTTATCAAAATAGGCTGGTCATTGATATAAACGAGCAATAAAGGGCCAGGAACTGAGCCCTGCGAAACTCCCATAGTGATCAGAGATTCCAAGGATCTATGACAATTAACTTCCACTTTTACCCAAATAAGAGATAAGAACATCGAAATCAGTATTCCTAATTTCATAGTGATATAATTTGCTGACCAATGTTTCATGAAAATCACTTAATGTTTAGAATTTTTTATATATCATTATAATGTTTAGATATATAACATAAAACACCTACTTAATGCACCCAGTTTATCTTCCCAAGCACTTAATACAGTCTCCAATAGTACAACACCAGCATTAGTTGTTGAGCGAGCCGTTCTGAAGCTGGTTCCGACCCGTTCTGGTCGAATTCCGATCGTTTTAAATATTGTTTTGTTTCATTTACCAGTTTACCTTTGTGGAGGAATGGGTGTGATATCCCTACAGCACAAAGGGAGAGTCTCCCGACTAGGCGAGACGTTCGTGCCAATCAGGACACGACCCAACGGTTGACGTTGAGAAGTTGTATATTATATGCAACGACGCATGTACTAGGCCCAATAAAACTTTCTAAACAGAGGCATATGTCCGGCAGTGGAATATTGAAGGTTCGAATATCGAATTGCAGTCTTACCAATTGTTCTATCCAGTTGGAGTACCTCGAGACTTTGGCATATACCCCTGGGTATAAGGCTTCAGCGCAACCCAGACCCCAGGATGTAACGCCCACCACAATTCCGTTGTAGAGTAGAGGACCTCCAGAGTCGCCTTGACATGCGTCAGCCCCTGAAATATTTAAATTGAAATTATCTTTTCAGATCCTTCAGAACTCGCTACTGGACGAAAACTATAAGTTGATATCGTCTCCCTTACAGAATCTTAATATTGTTAGAAATGGAAATCCGAAATATCCAAATCTTTTCACTGTAGCTTCCATAATGACTCTACTCCACCTGAATCCAAGTAGAATCCAAGAGTGGTGGCCACCGCTTTCTTATTGCAATAGTGGACAATGAAGCTCACATAATGGTAGCAGATCACAGTGGAAGGGAAACACGTGCGCTGATTATAAGGTTTCCATGTTTCAATTACGCAATACGGGAAGGATTTGTCAAAGTGTTTAGTATAAGAACAGTAAGTACGGCAGTAAGTTTTGTCGTGTAGAGGAAAGGAGAAGCTCCATGATTGCGTGATTGACTGCCATAGAGGCAATACAATTCTTCCCCAATCCATTTGTATCAGTTATATCCCTTTTCTATCATTGCCTTCTCTTCTTTCCATTATTGCCTATAATATTAAACTCCCTAGTTTCTCATCTAATATCTTACATCCGGTAGACGACAGCAAACTCGGCCTCTGTTACGTAAATTTGGTTTAAATAATAGTCATAAAACGTTACCAATCAAAACTAAACTAACCTTTAATTTTTGACAGTCAGCCTGTGACCAGTCAGTGCAAACTGTTCGATACGTCAGGCAAATTAGAGGTATGTAATACTTTTAAATAAGTGATCGCGTTAATACCCGTGAAGATGAATACTAAACTAAACTATGCTTATTTTATTCTCATTTAGGCTCTTTAATAAAGACATGAAAATAAAGAAATCTTGAAATAAATCCTATACCTCTGTTTCGTCTGACCAGTGTGGTCACCTATATATACTAGGCCAAATAGTACACTATATACTTAGTAGGTCAAAACTTCAAAAAAAGAGTATAGTCCAGCGATGGCTTGTTGAAAGCTGTTGATTAGAGACACGTCTCAATACATACGAATGACTCGATCAGAATGACACATAGCCATGGCTTTACTGAAAACCAGGTTTAAATATTTTTTTCGCTCCTTTTCACCGAGTTAGTTAGAATTTTGCAGTCCAAAAACCCCTTCCCCCTCTCACCCTCTAATTCTCATGGCCCGTTTATTCACATATTCACTAATATCATAAAAGAGGTGAAATACTGGAATTAAATTACATAGTGTAAATTTTAAACATGAGAATGTACCTCCAATATCCAGCAGTCCAGCGCAGATCATGTTGTCGTTGACCGACCAGGCTGCACCAATGCGGTCAGCATACTCTTGATAACGTTCATAGCATACGGCCCGGTTGACTACCAGAACCGCCACATGATTCAGCACGTTTGAGACAACACCACCTGACTGTAAAATGACAATACTTTATCAAACATCTGACACACAGCACCATCTAGTTTTAAACTAAGCAGAACTTGACAGTTAGATTGACTTACAAAACGAGATGCTTTTTCATGCCCTGCTTAAAGGACCCGGGATCATAGTGAGAGGGAAACACATCCGCTGGTAATGAGTTCCAGTTTTTTGCTGTTAAAAATATTTTAGAGTTGTTGACATTCAGATATTTCTAGGTACTAAAAAAAATGCAAAATACTCACCACAGTCCTCCCCCATCCGACAGTCACGACCCTGCTGTTAATAGGCAAGGTCTCGCCCTGTAAGGGTATGCTGACTGTCTGCACATTTGTACCCAATTGTAATTCAGTGCCGAGGAACAGGACAGCTACATCGTTGTTGTATGTAGTGCTGTTGTAGTTCTCATGGGGAACTATTCTTACAACATTGATGACTGTACCCTCTAGAACACAATTAATACTGATTTAAGATAAGTGAATAACAATATTTAGAAGTAGACTATCCATTAAAAATAAATGTGTCTGTTCGTAATATCAAATCAAAACAGTTTTGCACTTAATACATATGAAAGTATATACGGTACTAACATAAAAAGATCATTTAAAAAAATATATATATCTGTCTTTTCGTATGTCTGTTTGTTCCAACTAATATCAGGAATGATGTGACCGATTCTGACGGTACTAGCAGATGCATTCGTACATACAAGGAGTAAGTTCGGCAACTTGTTTTTAAAGTAGCTTCATCCCACGGCGTTACCGTGGGATACATCTAGTCACTAGGTACATAAAATTAAGGGTCAGTTTCACCAATTACTGATAAAACCTCTGATGGACGAATGAAAAGTTATCTGCCAGATAATTACAGATTCCGGTTTCATAAGTCTTACATATGTCAGATGCACATACATGACCTAGATCTGTCATCAGCTTTAACTATCATATAGTACTATCTGGAGTCTTATTAGGAGCTTGTAGATATAAATATATCTTTGACAGACATCTACCAAAAAATTTAAGTTCCATGTTTTTTTTCTCACGTTTCAAAAAGACAACTCACTTACCAAGAATATATACCGTGTTGCAGGGATTTTACAAACATACATGAAACGGGCTCGGCACAATAATTTGGTCGCCGCCCATGGACACCCGCAACACGCGTTGCCGGCCTTTTAAGAAGGAGTACGCTCTTTTCTTGGAGGTTTGTACTGATTTTGATTTGACTTCATATAGGTAATCTTACCTGCATCTAGAAACGAGGTTGCCGCCCGAATAGAGAAGGGATCAGCTCCGAGGAATGTGCCATTACTGAAATCAATGGTTCTAAGTTAACTGACCGAATGTTTTTTCTTGTACCGATAACATTATTACTATGAAACTAAATTTAAAGAAAGTATATCTTGAAGGTTTTTATTGGAAAATAGAAATAATATTTAGTAAAAAGTTGCACTATGGCCTTAGGTGTCTAAAAATCTCTTAAATCTAGTACAGATAAATTCATTGAAGGACTAACGTTAATTTTATCATGAAATGGTGCAACTGGCTTTTACTGAATCATTCATTAACTTGGTTGCAATATAACAAGCCATACTGCATACTTACTCCTACACGTCTCGTATGTAATCTAACTGATTTTCTCAAATCGTCAGTCCATTGGGCTAGGGAGCAGGTAAGCTAACTTTCGTTTCCAGATTCTTAGTCTCCACTTTAATACAATTTCGAACATGATACCTAAAACGAACATAATGTTAAAATGAAACTTACCGGTCAAAGTAGCAATGAGCTGCGGAGAGAACGTGCTGTGTGGTCAATATTGAACCCCCGCAGGAAAATCGCTCGTTGTTAAGGATCTGTAAATATGTTATTGATATCAATATATTCACTTTGTCCATCATCTTATCCGAAAGTTAGACCTTCACCAAATCCTGGAGTTTCTAGACACCTAAAACACAACGCCATCTAGTCCCAAACTAAGCAGAGCGTCTGTTATGGGTACTAGACAACTGACATAAATACATATATCCTTTTTTTTCTAAAAAGAATATATGTAATATCCTATTGTCCTATATGTCCTTTGTTTTAGGTGTTTTCTATAAATAACATGTATGTAACATTATACATAGAAAACACCCAAAATCCGAAACAAATTTTTGCAGATCATACAAACATTTGGTCCGACCCGGGAATCGAACCCGAGACCTCAAGTACAATAGTTGCATACGCTACCGAGGTAGTCAAATTAATTTTTATGCCATGATGTCTTTGGTCGAACTTACGGCTATCTAAATTTTGTGCACAACTTTTACAATGAAATACTGAAGACGTTGAATTTAAATAATATTTATTTCTGTGAATGCTTACAGATATGAATATATAACTTCAGCCTATATAAACCACTGGTGGACATAGGCATCTCCAAAAGCACTCAATAGAGACATCTTACTTCTCTTCATCATAAGACGCTTTTAAAAGACCAGTGCTGGACGTAGGTCTATCTCTTAGCAAGGAGATTTTGACCCACTATATCACACTTACCTTCTCCTCTTCCAATAGCGTTATAATAAAAATACTAAGCAGTAAAAGATTATACAGACCTGCACCATGAAAGGATAAGTTTCTATAGATGTGTTTGAGCCACCGACGATCCTCACATCGCTCTTGGATTTTAATGCTGTTATTGACACTTTAGAGATTCCAAAATGTTCTGCATCACGTAGCTCTCTAGCACCACCTGGATATGAAGTCTTTATTTCAGAACTTATTAAATTGACTCAAAAGGAGGAAAATTACCTTGTGTAATTTATATTTTCCGAAGGAACTTCTTTAAATACATTCTAGAATTATACTCACTTTTAGTTATTGCACTATTTTATTTCACTTTATACCTGAAGGTTTCACCCAGAGATGTAAAAAAAATTATATAACCTCCGCTAATGTCATAAGGCGAAAGGAATAGGGAGTGGAATAAGTACATGACGAGCGAGTTTAATTCTAGAATGAATTTTCATATAATCAAGACTAGCAAGCCAAATTCGTCTGCGTTACTCATAAGCAACTTTTCTCCATATTTCTTATATCTTTCATAGATGCTCGCCCGTTTTTGATCGTAATGATGTAGTATATACTATTCCTCTTTAAAAGACCTATCTTACACTAAAATATACATTAAATTTGAACCAATAGTTTCCGATATTAACGTATTCAGAACTAATAAACGAACTTTTCAGATTTTTAATATTAGTATACATTTACATGTATACTTTCGGGGTATTAGTATTACTTTCGGAGACAGTGTTAGGTGTAGACCTAAAACTGTCTCCGAAACCAGCCCATCTTAACCAAGTCGACATTCTGAAAACGTAAACGTTATTAAAAAAATAATAATTTTATGGGAATGTCGTCACCTCAACGCTCAATAAAAGTATATCTTCTAAATAAAATAAAAAGCTACTTTTGTTGTATTTCTTTATAGCTGTACTCCAAGGGCCGATTACACAAATTCCTTAGGAATTTTAGGTAATTGTTCCAAAGTGTAACTCACTAAAAATCTGAAGTTTATCTGCTAGTTCGGTTCAAAGACAATATTGAACAAAATAACATATTTTACACCAACTCCATGCAGGTGCAGTAAAAATAATTAAAATAATACTAATAATAAAATAATAATCCGCAATTCTGTGCTAAGGGTGTGGTCCAAGTGAAAACATTATAATAAAGAAAACATATATTTTCGAGTGTTTGTTTTTTGTGAATGTAAGTTAATAATTTATTATTAAATATTTTCAGAGAACTCGTTTCTGATACGTATTTAGTTAAGTACAGAATGGTTTATCAGCAAGCGGCAAACTGGCTCTTAGCAATTTACAATGATAACTAAGTACGTATGCGTAATTGACAATGCTATCTGTATCCAGTGACGAAAAATACAAGCGCTTTATTTAAAGCTATCAGTGGAAGATGTGTAATATGTACTTATTAGTTATCGGTAACATAAAATAGGCTTATTATGGCAGCTATTAGTTATATAGATAAGTTGATTAATAACACTTTATTTTTGCAAGTCATTGTTAAAGCAAAAATATCATAAGTATACACACAAGATTAAAATTACAAGATGGAACAAAAAAAACTTGTAATGAAATAGAGAAGAATATTGAGCGAAAATTAATTTGAAAATTAAGATTTGTGTGAAACTAGGTTTATGTGGTAGCGTATATGACTGCTATTCTAGAGGTCTCGGGATCAATTCCTGTGTGTTCCTGTGCCAAATGATTGTATGATCTGCAAATATTTGTTTCGGAGTTTAGGTGTTTTCTATGTATAATATGTATGTATTTACAAAAACAAGTATAAATATATTGATATCAGCTGTCTAGTACCCATAGTACAAGATTTGATTAGTTTGGGATTAGATGGCGTTGTGTGTAAAAAACTAAAACAAATCACTTCAAGTCACCTAACCTTAATAAAAAGTGCTTGCAGATTTATTAGCAGTAGGATGAAAGTAATTATTGAGAAAGCCTCATGATATACTTAAAGAAACAAGGAAAGCTTTGTTGTTAAATAACTGGTAAGCGTAACTTTATTATAGTACGAGCTTATAGCTTATAGCTTATAGCTTATAGCTTATAGCTTATAGCTTATAGCTTATAGCTCCAAAGGTCTTCCAGCTACCCGACCTAAATGGCATGATATAATCCGATTGGTAGTGCACGAGATTAACGTGTTCCGCAATAACCAACTCAGTACTTCAGTTTTTTACTATTAAGAAAGATTACAGATCTAATAATGAAGCTATGATAAAAAATCCAGACGAACTGTTATCAGTTTTTGCATTGCTATTTTACAGCCTTGCCTTTTTTTATCAAATANCTCTGCCCTGCCTGATGGTAAGCATGAGCAGAATCCAAGAGTGGTGGTCACCATCCTCAATGCGAAAAAGAACAATGCAGCATGGTGACCCACACTATGGCGGCCTGGGGGGAAGGGGGATGGTGAGGGGGATAGGGGGCGTTGGATTGGGGTATGGGCCTCCGGTATCCTCACTCACTCGATGAAACACAGCGTAAGTACTGTTTCACACCGGTTTTCTGTGAGGCCGTGGTATCACTCCGGTCGAGCCGGCCCATTCATGCCGAAGCGTGGCTCTCCCACGGTCATCTAACCTTAATAAAAAGTGCTTGCAGATTTATTAGCAGTAGGATGAAAGTAATTATTGAGAAAGCCTCATGATAAACTTAAAGAAACAAGGAAAGCTTTGTTGTTAAATAACTGTTAAGCGTAACTTTATTATAGTACGAGCTTATAGCTTATAGCTTATAGCTTATAGCTTATAGCTTATAGCTTATAGCTTATAGCTTATAGCTTATAGCTTATAGCTTATAGCTCCAAAGGTCTTCCAGCTACCCGACCTAAATGGCATGATATAATCCGATTGGTAGTGCACGAGATTAACGTGTTCCGCAATAACCAACTCAGTACTTCAGTTTTTTACTATTAAGAAAGATTACAGATCTAATAATGAAGCTATGATAAAAAATCCAGACGAACAGTTATCAGTTTTTGCATTGCTATTTTACAGCCTTGCCTTTTTTTATCAAATAACATAATTTTATCGTTGTAAGTACGAATTCAAACTTACATATACGTATAAATCGGGGCTTATAAACGTATCATAGATTTATTTACAGCCCCAATATTTGGCACGTTTCTCTTACAATATATAAAATTTAATAACACTGATATAATTTTATTGCATCTTTTGTTTATCTACTATCTTCAGTCATAATTTACAGCATCAATGAAACAAACTCTTGCCCTAGGTCTAAGTTGCAAAACATTTACGACATTTAATAATTAAAACAAGTCACAAATTCCCTGATGATGTCCTGGAACTTTGCGAGTCGCAAGATGCGATTAGATCGCAGGAAATGTTGTCTAGACCGACAGGCAGAGGAAAGCACAGAGGCGTTCCTCTGGATAGAGCCTAACTGGTGTCGTTCCTGGGGGCATATTAAATTAAATTCGTATCAGAGCATGGCGCCTGATACCGGTTGTTGAGGCCGTTTCAATGGAAACACGATATACTCCTGCTCACTGAATTCACAAACAGACAGAGATTCGAAGAAAATTTCCACCCCGTCACAAAAGGCTCAAGTATCCCTAGAAGCATGGACAACTAGCGATGTTGTTAATGTGTTAATAGCAGTGTAGAATCGGATTATTAATATAAATAATCAATAAAGAAACATATCGATTTTGTACCTACATTATAACCAAAACTGAGCTAAAACGAGAAATTATAATTTCCTCGCTCACTACACGATGGCACAATAATTCTTTAATGATGTATTTTATTCTATGACTTCAGCTTCATGTCTCTGAAAGTTATTCATAGTATCGTTTCAGAATTTACAATGAACATTTTAGGTGTGAATTTTTATGTTCAAAATATCATCATCATCATCAGCCTATCACAGTTCACTGCTGGACATAGGTCTCTCCAATTGGACGCCACTTAGTTCGATCTATGGCTTCTCGCATCCAGCTCCTGCTAGCCGTCTTGTGCATCTCATCACTCCACCTGGCCTGTGGACGTCCTACACTACATTTGCCGAGACGTGGTCTACGTCCGTAACCAAACGGTTAAAAAAATTGTTGATTAAAAATTGCTTTTTCAAAGTTAATTTATCGGTTTCGTAGCTCTCTGTAACGCCTTTTATAATGTCTACATTTACTCTGACTTCAGTAAAAGTAGATATTATAATTTATGTCTATAACACCAATAAAAATAAAGTTTTGAGTAACGATAAAACTCTAGAAACCACTTAGACCAGACTCATGTTGTGATTTTGATCCCTATCACTGGGTGTGCTTCAAGGGACACTGTTGGGACCACTTTATTGCTCAAAATATTTTATATGAAACAGTCGAGTTACAAGTAAACAAAACACCTTTTGGATAATATGAAGCTATTTAAGCATAGTAATCTGACCCCCCCCAAACTCAAGACACTTTCCCATTCTTTCCCTATGAGCACTGTCCCTTTTCTATCATTGCCTTCCCTTCGAAAATAATATCAGTTTTTCTTAGTTTTATATATTTATTGTTAGATTTTGAGTAACTTTAGTTTTTAGCTTTAATTACCGATAAACTCTGTTGTTGGCTATTGTTAATTAATAATAACCCAAAAGGGTTTTGGGGTTTGAGTTCCAAACTACATAGGTACACCCATGTTTTATGGATTCTTTTTTATTACACTTAACTGGATTCTTTCTTCCCTCTAAAGAGCCAAGGAAATCCATGAAGATCTTGCACAAAGTTAATTTCGATCTTAAAAATTTTCAGCGGATAATTAGTAACGGTATTTTTTTTGTCAATTGTGATGATCGTCTTCTTGACACTTCACATTTAAGGTGAAGATTACAGTACGGTTACATTTAATTAAACATACATGAAAAATAAAATAAATAACTTACAGCTTACGATCGCAAATAATATAAAGGCAACACACAACATGTTTGCTTGCAGGTTTCACACTTAATGTCCTGTCTAACTTAAGAATTTATCGATAGTCATAACTTTTTTATCAGCATCATAAGACGATTAATAAACAATACCTGATTATTTGCGTCATTTGATAATTAAAAGCACTCAATGGCTGGACCCTAGAGAATCAGCCAAATCCTGCCCCAAGCGAAAATTAACTCAAAAAAAATTATTTGTTAGTTTTTTAGTGTGTCGTTCACTACAGCTTTCTGAAATCTGTTTAAATGATTACGTCAGATATCTATTGGCAGCAACTGCAAACCATGATGGGAAAATAGCTACTACGCAACCGAGGTTGGTAAATCGGTCTAGGCCACTGCGTTGAACTACACACTGCACAACAGACTGCCGCTAAACTAGAAGAGCTGCAATTGGAATGACCTTGCTCCAACAGCTTTTCTGAAATTTGGATAATATAATAATAAGGAAACAAAACTACCTCCGATGTGGCAGTGCAAACCGCATTCAGAGAGTTTATTAACTCTCGCCCCCATGTTTTATTTAGTAAACAATCAATGAACTACCTATAAGATGGCTTATGCCATCTTATAGGTAGTTCATTATAGTATATAAAATTGGAGTGTCTGTTTATAAAATTTAAATAACCGTTTTTTGCAAAATGCATATGTATGTTACATGGTACATATTCGTTTGTCTAAAAACGTCTTGTTTGTCTGTCTGCCTATCTATTTATTCCGGCTAATCTCTGGAACGGCAGAAACAATTTAAACTCTCACAGGCAGATAGCTGATGACATAAGGAGTAACTTAGTCTACTTTTTTTTAAACAAGTTTTGCCCGGCGGCGCTACTCGTGGTTGTTCTTGTATCGCGGATAACAGTGCGGTTCTCGACTAGTATAGAAAATTATACATTGTGTAATGACACTAATAAAAATGTTATTACTTTCTCTGTTCGTCGACCTCTTGAGTTTAATCTCTTCTGTCTCCTTCTTCTTCTTTCTTCCACCGATATTAAATAAAACAAACTATGAAAATGTCGTTTTAACTGCATTGCATAATCTTCTGAATACCTTTGTATCTGAATACCTACATTCTTCCATTCTATCAACAACCCTTAATGTCCCACTGCTAGGCTCGGGTCTCCTCTCAGGAGAGGGTTAAGGCCATACGTCCCCACGCTACATTCTTCCATTACATTCTTTCCTATATACCTAACTTATATGTCTAGACTAGTTTAGCAGCTATCATTAAAATTGAGTCGTAATACAAGTCTTTTATGTTATGTACGTAGAATAGATATGACCCACATACAATAAATAACAAGCTTACAAAATCAGCATAATGTTTGTTATATTAATCGATAGTATTTTTTACGTCATTGTTATAGTCGAAGTATCTACCTATTTACATATATACACAGTACTATAAATATAAATATTTCGGACATCCAACACACAACGCTTGTGTTATGGGTACCAGACAACTGATATAAATACGTACATACTTTTTTTGTAAATAAATACACATTATACATAGAAAACACCCCAACTCAGAAAAAATACTTGCAAGTCATACAAATATTTTGTCAGACCCGGGAATCGAACTCGAAACCTCAAGCACAGCAGCCGTATACTTTTATCACCGTGCCAACGAAGCAGTAAATATATACATATTGTATACTATATTTTTATATAAGCCTGCCAAAGTGACTCTACTCAGCCTCATGGACAGCAAAAGTGGAATCCAATACTCATAGCGAGTGCAGACAATGCAGCACGGTGACCACGTACATACGTACTTAGTTTTATGGTTTCATGCTTTATTATTCTCAAATTGCTATTACACACCATAGCAGCCTATTCAAATGCTACTGCGTTATTGGGCCTCCGATCTCGCACTCATCAGCGAAACAGCAACACGAACGCTTTCGTATTAGGTTGGCCTTCAGGGAGAGTAGGCTACTACCGCCCCGTGCTGAAGTCAGCATGGCTCTACTACTTCGATGATGAAAAACCCGCTCACAATCACAGAAATACCACAACACTATATTTAGGTTTTCAAAACTTTAATGACGCTTTTGGCAAGCCATCTTGGGGGGAGTCTCCCTCCCCTAGACCTTGATGCCGTTCTTTAAATTATTCTTGATAATTTTCAAATTTCAAATGGTGACGCTACGTCTGCGATGCGATGAGAAGTGACGTCACAAACAGACGCCATGACACCACCGAGCGTTTTGGCGTGAATTTAAAACTCAACTTTTTGTATAAATCGCAATTTTTTACTACTTACTTCTTCATGTTTTGTAGAAATACAATTGTGTTTGGCAATAGGAGACACTTTTGCTTTACAAATTTGTCAGCAAGCCTATTCCTTCGATTCCAAACGATCTTCCGTTTTAATTTCCCTCAAAATCTGCTTCACGATGACACTAAACAAATCTCAAAAATAAACACTCAAATTTACTTTAATAGATTTACGAGTAAATTGCTTTTCTC
Organism: Hyphantria cunea; assembly: GCA_003709505.1. Lineage (NCBI taxonomy): Eukaryota > Metazoa > Arthropoda > Insecta > Lepidoptera > Erebidae > Hyphantria > Hyphantria cunea. Next base: position 188,044 of record PKRV01000501.1, read on the forward strand.
ATGGCCAGTTCTACATTAGTTGCTTTCGAGTAATGTGCATCTAGAGTTAGAAATTTTGTAGAGATTTTTTTATTAAATGTGTTTGACATTCATTCATTCATTCAAAATCTAATCTTACGCGAGCGTAACCAGGGGCAAAAGCTAGTATGTTATGTACGTAATGTAATTCGTACTTAGTTTTATGGTTTTATGTTTTATTATTCTCAAATTATCGTGTGAAGGCAACAACGCGGTAATGTTTAATCTAAACGATTAAATGATTTGATAAGTGCAATCATTTGTAGTAAATTGCCAATACTACCTATGTTGGATAGGATAAGTAATGCGTTTGATATATTACTTTTCCTAGTGACGATAATATTGGCGGAGGTATAAAAAAATATACCAGCATTAATTAAGACGGCCGAAGGATGCATACTTCCTTCGGCACTCTTAATTAATTTTGTGTACTCGTTTTGGCAGGTTACATCTTATGCGGCTCTTTTGAAAAAAATATTTATTGCAAAATAGTATGTTTGGAGCATAAGCTGTGTATGAGTAAGGCATACTTTCTTGTGTTTGTATGTGTCTCTTTAGTTTGGTACTCGTAGTTAATTTAAGAGGGTCATTGTGAATGCGTATTGTTTTAAGCGGTTACATCGTCCCTTCCCTCAGCACAGAGTGTCGTTGCTTCAACCGTAGGGATCGGACGGGACATGACTATCTGTAATACCCAAACTGATGTTTTGAGACATGATGTTGTTCGTGTGTTTGAATTATCGTTCTGGACTGCACATCCACAAGCCACAGTATAGATTGCTAGCTATTGTTGGTAAAGTATTTTTCTAAAAATGAAAGAACGAAAAGAAATAACGGAAATGTTTTATTTATTTGGAATATTATATACAATTTATATTTTTTATTTATTTATTAACACTTAATGCATATGTCGTACAAAGGCGGACTTAATGCCTTGAGGCATTCTCTTACAGACGACCTTCAGGTGATGTGGTAAAAATAGGATGTGGTAAGAGACTGGATTTTGTAAGTAAGAGATAAACTTACATTAAACAGAAATAATGTGCATAAAATTGGATTATTAAATATATACTATATTAATAGATACACAGTTTTTTTATATTTTAGTATGGGTTTTAATTATTTTTACCTATTATTACAGTAAGAAAAGAAAACACTAGTTCGATCCACGAGTGAGCCCGAATGACCCGAGCTATTATTAAGAATCTATTAACACCTCATCATTAAAATCAATTCAGCAGTTTAGGTGCTGTGGTGGAGTATGCCAATATAGATCGATTGTCAAAACTATAACCCTTCTTTTTGTCTTTCCCGCTGTTGGGTAAAAACATTTTCATACTTTCGTAGCCCATTAGTTTATTAATATTTTAATATATTTTCAGAGCGCTCATGTTTATTGAATCATGGTTCTGTAAGGTTTAGATAAGTAATACGGACGTAGACGATAATTGGAAGCAGTGCTTGGGTCTGAAAGTTTCTTGCTACGAATCCTACTGTGGTAGAAGAGTAGAACCATTTCTTTAGGATTCGTAGCAAGAAAGTTACGTAACCGTAGCCTAACTGAACTACAATCTCTACGACTTACTTAAATTCCGAATTCATGGAGATCAATACTAGTATTATATAAATAAGCAAATAAATTTATTTTTAATGCTATCCAGTTGTGAGGGGACATTAAGACTTTTTGAATTTGTGTATTTTTATTATTGGTTATCACAGTAAAGAGTGCCCTACCTCCTTCCTTAAGAATCATAGTATCTCCATGACAAATTTCATTGAAATAAGTGCAGCGGTTTAGCTTTGAAAGCGTAAGAAACAGACGGAAAGATAGTTTACTTTAGAATTTATAATATTACTAGCTGACACACGCAACCTCGCCTCCTATTGCTCGTAGCGTGATGTTATAACTGCGTGAACGAATTTGTTTACCATCATTCTTTTATACATTGTTTTCGTGGAACTTTAACCGTTTATGTAGCGCACGCAATGGAATCTCTCAAAAAGAATGATTGTCTGTTGAGATTTTGGAACATTTTTTTTTGACCCGCCACATCTTTTGGTTACAACATGATAATATATAGCCTTCCTCTATAACTGGGTTTACTAACATTGAAAGTATTTATTCGAATCGTACCTATACTTCCTGAGATGAGCGCGTTACGTACCAAAATAACTCTTCAACTTTATAATATTACTAATATATCCACGCAACTTTTTTATGACTCTTGTGTCTCGTCTATGTTTTTATGTCTCCATTCCGACCAGCTTCTACTAGGGCGACAGATGGCTTAATTTATCACCTTACCATTACCATCTTATCCAGGTTGTGCTCACATAGGGCGGAGATTGTTTTGAGATCACCGGTGCTTGAGTCGTCTGCGGTACCTGGCCTGGTAAACCGGGCTCTAAACCTCTCTCGGTCCCGCTCCGATATACTTATCCCCTCTTAATGAATAATATATACACCAGTTTATAAATATAATAAATAAATAAAAATAAAAAGCCTTTATTGTTGATCTTATTTTTAAATAACAAAAGTTTTGTATGTATGCCTAAAAACTTAAACTTAAACTTACTTATCAAAATTTACTATTTATTATTATTATTATTAATTTGGCAAACGGTAATTACTCCTCAACTTGTCTTCCGACAAAGGCCTCCTCTAAAGATCGCCATTCACATCTATCCCTTGCCATTCGAGTCCATGTTGGACCCGCAATTTTCCTGATATCATCTTCCCATCTCTTAGCTTGTCTTCCTCTGTTTCTTTTGCAATCTAGTGGGTACCATTCTGTTATTAGTCTTGTCCATTTTTCTTCCTTTCATTATAAGTATAGGTACCTATGTTTAAATAAATTTCATTCAATAATATTTTATCTTATTTATTGTTTTGCTTTTGTCACAAATATAGTAAGTACATTCTATTCTTTTTATAAATTCTAAAATAACCAAGCATACTCAACATAAAAATTGATTACTATCAATAAGAAATGAATAAATTCTATTTACATAACAAATATACATTTAGAAAGTCATTAACATAGTGTATAAAATTAATTTTCGTGTTATTAAGCATTGTAGAATGTTTGAATCGTAATTTACGTAAATGTTTAATTGCTTTTACATGACTACGGCGAAAACAATAGAAATGGTAATAGTTTTAGCTGTAATATTAATACTTTAATACTATTTATATATGTATGTTAACATTTTTATAAAAGAGGAATAGGCTATATGGTAGGTATTCTAGTTATAGTTCCTATTTAACTTTATTTTGTTAAATTATCACTAGTTAATCTATAGGTCTGTCTTATGAGAAACGGTCTAATCGATCCTCAGGCGCAGAAAAATCATTGCACTCTTAACTCTTATACAGGTGGATAACGTAAACGATTAGTGTTAAATGCAGAGCTGGCTTAAAAGACGCACGGTCTTAGAGAAAACATGAGTTAACCAATCGTTTTTACTGTTCTGTAAGGTTGTTCAAATAGTAACCCATTCCAATTTATTCACAGATAAAGTACTTAGAGGGCAGGAATGCCCTCTAGCCTCCTGAAGTGTGCATCGACGACTGCCTTCGCTTTCCATCAGGCGGATGGTCTGTTGTTTTGCGTTATACCATCGAAGAAATAAATTTGGACCTTGGGCATGTGAAATACTTTCGACGAAGCTTACTGTATGACTCGGTATTACAGTATTCAACAGCTTCTGGTATTAATTTAGAAAGATCGAAAAAGATAAATAAATACTAATATTAGCAGTCCAATTATGTATTAACCATAGCTTCACCAGGCAAGCCTGTATGAATCTGAATTGAACTCGTTTTTAAAAGATTACTTTGGTATTAACGTTATCTACAAATTCAGTGCCAGTAGTATCAACAGTATTTTGATATAGGTATGTTTAAGTAAATTATATACTCTAAAATTGTATCTTATTTATTGTTTTGTCACAAATGTAGTACACTTGCACTTATTCTAAAACAACCAAACATACTCAACAGAATTAATACAAATAACAAGTGAACACATGTCATTGGCAGAATTGTCGACATCGGCCCAGTTTGCCATATCCAAAAAAAAAACAAATGAACAAATTCTACTTACATGACAAATATACATTTAGGAAGTCGTTAATTTTCGTGTTATTAAGCACTGTGGAATGTTTGAATAGTAATTTACATAAATGTTTAATTGCTTTCCAAAAAGGATAAATAAATACTAATATTAGCAGTCCAATTATGTATAAACCATAGCTCCACTAGGCAAAGCCTGTATAGATCTGAACTGAACTTGTTTTTAGAACATTACTTTGGTATTAACGTTATCTACAAATTGAATATGATCGACTAACCAATCAGCAACTTCGTTGGAGTGTCTTAAATAAATGTTATTTTCCTACTTTAAATCATTTTTCATTGATACGTGATCCCTATTATTAATAGTTTGATGTATTGCCTTTCCTGATAAATGGACTATCCATCACTTAAAGAGGTTTTCATTTCGAACCAGTAGTTCCTGAAATAAGTATGTTCAAGCAAACAAACTCTTCAGTATCTCAACCGATCAAAATAATCAATAGCATTCTGTCCGTGAACTGTCTCATTTTCATAGGAGAATGCTTAATTTTCAGATTTAATAATAATATATTTTTATTGTCAGGTATCTGACGCTCGACGCCATCTAGATTTAAACTTAACGAAGCTTGTACAACCTTCACGCTATAACAGTAAAAACGTTTTTTATGAAATTGAGTTCTTTTGAAACAATTTTTTACGTTAATTTTTCATAAAAAAATGTTTTAAAAGAACTCTAATGTCTTAAAGAACGTTTTCGATCGTTAATTTTTAAAAAAATATTATTTCACATAGATTTGTAATGTTCTACACAGTAATTACTCTCTCGCACTTGTAATTACTGTATGTTGACGCATTACAAGGTTCAGAAATCATAGCCAAGTCAGTCTATAATGCGTTACCATTCTTATCACATTGTGCTCCGTGTCTCGGAGAGCACGTTAAGCTTCTGGTCCCGATTGCATTACGAACATCTTTGGTAACCGTTACAGTTAGCTAGGATTCTAAATGCGACAACAGTCTATCAACATAACTTCGATATAGCCTAGAACTTGGGTTGTAGAGTTGTCTGGGCAGCAGTCGCTTACGTTAAATGTCTAAATTCCACCGTCTCATGGTAGAATTAAGGAAGACCCCAACCTCATTTGGGAAAAAGTCCAGGAGAAAAAATTTACTTCTTTTTTTGACTTAGGTTTTCATATGTATACATTCCTCTTACGGATTATGCTGTTAATTAAAGAGCTTAGTTTATACAATGTCATCCAGTTTTGCCAGACATATTCAATTCGTGAGTGTAGTACACATGTCAAAAAAAATGTCTGTTCAGGTTTACAAGTGTGTCAATTGTAAATAAATCGTACCTTCACTCATATATTTGTTACATTATTATTGTTTTAAGTTACATTAGCGTTATTAGTTATTAGTTACATAGGCGTTTTTACTTTTGATTTCTTTAGTAATATTAAACTATATAACAATCACACGTAGTACTGGCCAGTTACCGTGTAATATACACGGCAGAAATAAGTTGAGCATAGAGTTACCCACGCTTCATTAGAAAAAACCAAAAAAAACATTACTTTTATAGTGTCAGTTAAATAATTCATTATAAATATTATAAATAACAAAAATCTCACTGTCATATGTCTGCTTATTACACTAACTAAACGCTAATTATAACGAAAATTAGAGGTATGAGTACAGCTACAATCCCGGCTTGGCTTTTTGAGGAACCATTAAACCTTTGCACCTGGAAGAAAACATACATTTTATTTAACTATACTGTACTATGTTACATTAGTCTTGGTCCGCGATTTCGTCTATTTGTCGATCGACTTCATACGTTGTATAACAGACAATGATAATTATGATGATGTTCTCCTAGTCAGCTCAGCCACGTCGGTCAATCTCAACGGAGACCAGACAATTATTCAGGAGATATTACAGTGCAAAAGTGTGCGCAAACACAGGTGCATTTTCTGTTCCCCCAGTCTCATAATAAGACGGGAAGGTTATTCGACACGGCCGGGGAGAGATTAGGCGCAGGTAAGAACAAACAACAAAAAAATCGCCTATCTAAATCGTTTGCAACAATCGCTTGCCCGATTCAGGAACAAGATAAAATATACACCATTGACAAAAAAATTTCATCACTCTCTTAACAGGGCATGATTGCATAGCGTTGCTTTAAAAAAAACGGTTTGCGGGGTCTAGTGACATACTAAGTATATTATTACTGCTATGGATAAAGGCACAGTTAATAATAATGAATCTCAAGTAAGTCAGAATAACAAAAAGAAACGAGGGTAGTAATCCCGAAGTGTTAGTAATTTTAATGACCTGCCATTAACTATCGAATGGAGTGAACCTGGCAGCTAGGTCAAAGATCTTCGTTTTAATTCTGCCTAGGTGATAGGCACGAACTTTTTGCCGTGTCTGCATGTAATTTATCAATCAAAACTTATATATAATAAAATCGTACTTGTTGCTGTCTGTACATGGAAGATATATAAGAAAAACTATTATAGCCAGCTATATATAATGCTGGCTGACCCGGCAAACGCTGTATTGTCATAAACAAAAGTAATTGGGATTAAGTCACTCTTATCACTTAGGGGTATGTACAATTCTCAGACCTACACCCTACTACTACCCCAAAAATTGGTCCAGCCGTTTCGGTGGAGTTTGGTAACAAACATCGCGGCTCGAGAATTTTATATATAAAATAATAGTTTTATGAAAGCAATAGAACCCAAAACAAGGATTTTTAAAATTTTCGACACTTTGTCTATATGTCAATCTCAGAAACGGCTTAACGGATTTGAATGCGGTTTCCACCAATGCATTGTAGTGCTGCACTTAATATTTAGTGTTTGTTTCATTTTAATCGGTTCGTAAATAAATCGGGGAAGGGTTTTCGTTGTGGGTCTCCGGTATCCTAACTCACTCGGTGGCACACAGTGCAAGTGCTGTTTCACACCGGTTTTCTGTGAGGCCGTAGTATCACTCCGGTCGAACCGGCCCATTCGTGCCGAAGCGTGGCTCTCACACGGAATATATTTTATTATAATGTCTATCTACACAAATATATAAAATTGGAGTGTCTGTTTGTAATTTTAAAATAACTTTTACGAAATGCATTTTTTTAAATTTTTTGTCTTTTCGGTATCTTAGGAATGGCTGGACCGATTTTGACTTTGGATTTTGGGACTTTTACTGGCATGTACCTGGTGACATGAAGAGAAACGTAGACTACTTTTTTTAGACTAGCGAACTCCGCGGCTTGACCCGCGTTTACAACAACAAGCACTTGTAACACCGCCAGACTCAGCTAGTTAATGATATGTTTTAGTTTTATTATAATATCAAGAAAGTTCCATTAAACAGACTGCGGTCTTACCGTTGTTTCAATCCACGTTGAGTACCTAGAAACTTCGGCGTATACCCCCGGCAAAAAGGCATCACCGCATACACTTCCCCAGGATGTAATGCCTACAACCACTCCGTTGTAGATTAAAGGACCTCCGGAGTCACCCTGGCATGTGTCAGCTCCTGAAATATTAAAATTGAAGTTTAAATATACAGATAACATAAAGTTACCATTTTATCCTATATATTGTTGTACGAAAAATTAACGTAAAAAACGGTTCTAAAGGAATTTAATAACACCGATATTTTTAACACTAGCTTATGCGTTAATTCTACCATCTCTAAACAATGTTTTGTCGAACTTAGTATGTTTGTTTTACTATTAACAAGTATATGATAAATAAATAAATATTTTCGGACATCTAACTACATGCTTATTATACATGGAAAACACCCAAACTCCGAATCAAATATTTTCAGATCATACAAACATTTAGTCCGACCCGGGAATCGAACCCAAGACCTCATGCACAGCAGTCGCGTATGCTACCACTGCCCCATCCAGACAGTTACATGAAACTACACTGCCCGTATGGCTAACACGCACCGCTTTTATAGGGCTATCGAAATATCTGGAATGATTCAAATAGAATTTCTTAGAATCAGTAATCTAGCGCCACCTAGCGTTGAAATTTTCGACATTATTAATTATAATCTTAACAGTCGTGCACTACTTGAAACTAGATGGCGCTGTCCTCAGAATCTCGAATTATCTAGATTACACGAGACCCATTTAACGCTATAACGCAAGACTTTTTGGCTTACAATACCACGCTACCCAGACGAGTTTGTATTAGGGTTTTGTTAGAAGTTTTTTGTCTTTCTTTGTAAAGATACAACAATAATCGTGACTAATACCGCGAGACTCATATATTGGAGAATAAATTTTAAGTGTACATAATATACAATTTTTCGGTATTTTATGTTATTATTTTGTAATAGTCACTTGTTTAATCAAGAGTATACTAACCTCCTATATCCAGTAATCCAGCGCAGATCATGTTGTCGGTAATGGCCAAGTTATTCATTAGATAACGTTGTCGGCATATAGCTCTATTTACGATCCGAATAGATACTTGATTTAACACGTTTGAAGACTGCGCCACATGTGGCTGTTAGACAATATAGAAATATTGGTTATTATTATTATTATTCAAAAGCTAAACATATAGACATAGCGAAACTATTAGATTCTTTGTAAGATCTCAGAGTACAGAGAAAGGTTTGACTATCCATCTATTTGACTTTGTAAGCACACAACCTCAATCAGTTCTTTTGCATAACGACTCTGGGTCCTAAATCCTAGGTATTTAGTATTATTTTACGACATCATCAGAAGAACATAAATTATAGTAGTCGTTGGTCATCCCAATTGCTAAAAGATACGTTGAGTTGCGACATTACAATAAGAAGTCGTCATCTTCTTAGCCTTCTTTATTTCCAAGAATAAATGGGGTTGGCACTAGTTCCAAAGGTTTTACCTGAATATCAGTTTTTCTACGGAGCGACTGGCATCGGAGCTCCGCAACCCTGAGGGTGAACTGAATTCGAAGGTTGAACTAGTTGTCAGTATATTTGAGGGCTACCCAGTAACGATTATCATAGGTGTTGAAGACTACCGGGACCAAAGGCTTAACGTGCTCTTCAAGGCATTGGCAGGAAAACACCGCCGTCTTCTATTCCCCGAACTGCTATTAAGAATTTCTTGTCAGAAAAACACAATAGAAGCCCGACCCTGGCATCGAACCAGAGATCTTTTGACCGTCAGTCGCTTACGCTGACCGCTAGACCAGCGGGGCAGTGTATTAAGAAGTATGTCGGTAAAAACTAATATCAAGAATTGTTAATAAATATAGTTAAGTATAACGTTAATGAGGTCCTAATAAAGATGGTTCGACGACTTGCTGAAGGTTGTGGAAAATCGTATGCGGCAGTAGAGGTCCTTGGGATCTTTATGTCTAGCTTTGATGATGATGTTCAGGAATTTGTTTTAAAGATGTCTGGGCGCTAAAAATGCAGATTAACACTCACGATAGTTCTTCCCCAACCAACAGCAACTACTATTGCGTTATCAATCATAGAGTTCCCCTGACGGGGGATGGTGGCCCTCTGCGAGCGGGTATTCAGTCGTAAGTCGGAATTAAGGACCATAATGGCTATATCGTTATCGACTGTCGCATGGTTGTATAAAGAGTGCACTACAACAGTTGATACCCGGTGAACTCGACCCGCTGAAACACAATTAACAAGATTCATAAATGGAAAACATCTTAAGTTGTAACAAAAAAAAAACAATTTGGGAAACGATCTTCTAGTTTGATCAAGATTCCGAAGTTTCTTGCTTTTTAATCTGAAGGGTAACAGTTTGTATTCATCCGTATAATAAAATGATTGGTCTGTATTGAAACTTTATTGTTTCGTGAACTGCATGACAACTATTCTGTCGGAAGCAAATCATTTTTTCCTATTCTGTACTTAACTTTCATCAAGAATAAAAAATGTTCCATGCATTACATCGACAGCTTTTGGTAATCGATTGCTAGGCCTGTCATTAAGAAAGAAGTTTTAGTCTACTGTACCTTGCTGCTTTACTGTACGCTAGCCAGACGGTAGTTCGTAGAGGTGCTTCAAGATTTCCTCATCTTTACGTTAGCTCACTTAATCGGTTCCCATGACTTACTTACACGACTCCTATAGAGATATTGACCCCCATATTCTTAATCGGTCATCATAGAGTTCACATCAATAATAATAATTTTGATGTACCCAGTGTCACTCTCACGACTCAGACGAAACTATTGACAGCAATCGCATAAAAATATGACAAGCCGTTAATACTCTAGGGCGTGGTAAAGAAATATACATACATCAATCAATCAATCAACAACCCATAATGTTTCCCTGCTGGGCTCGGGTCTCCTCTCAGGAGAGGGTACACTAGAAAATTATAACCCATCTTCTTTCGCAGTCGGGTAAAAAGTCGATAAGTGCGCAAACTTAGTTACTGATATTTAATTATTTTAAGATTACTTAAAGTTCAGTATGTTAAAAACTCTTACCCTCATTCTAATATGTACACTAGAAAATCATAACCCTCCTTCTTTCGCAGTCGGGTAAAAAGTCGATAAGTGCGAAAACTTAGTCAATGATATTTAATGTTTAAGATTATTTTAAGTTTAGTATGTTAAAAACTTTTACCCTCATTCAGATATGTAGCTTCTGCTCGTATAGAAAATGCTGAAGTGCTTAGAGGTCTGCCAGTTCTGTAATAAATATTTTTATTAAGCCGAGTGATGTGAATTTGACGCCTTATATTAATATAAACTCAAACGTAAATTTGAAAAATGTTGTGGTGACGTCCACATAAAAACAACAACCCATAATGTCCCACTGCTGGGCTCGGGTCTCCTCTCAGGAGAGGGTTAAGGCCATACAGCGGCAACATAAACATATGAAAACGCCATCTTCCGAAGATACACTGAACCACCGCAGTAACATAGTGTACGAAGAAGCTACCAACCCTGCTTCGCGCGCTAGAAGTTCTCGCGCCTATTAACATACATACAACTTCCTAACATCAACCGTTGGGCAGTGACCCGCCAGACATAATCACCTAGCCTGGTCGGAGGATCCTCCCTTTGTGTTGGAGGGACAATGACACCCGTTCCTCCACAGTTTATTTGATGTTTTAAAATATCGAATTAATGAATTCTTTTCACATAAGGGATAACGTAGAATATTAATTATAAGTTGAACAAATGCAAAGAACGTTTGATTACTATTATGCTACTTATCTTTTATAACCTGCGTTATCGTAATAAACTAAAAATGAGTAGTTGAATTGTTTTAACGCGTTACAAAAATTACATGCGCACTTTGATCCAAGAGAAAAATGTGAGTGAGTATATAGTTTTCTCCAATTTTTCTTCTAAGATCTAGCTTATAAAGCATCTTCATAAGGATTTAGAATATATGTTTTATCTTTCATAGAATGTAATAAATACTTATCTGTCTTTGCCATTAATAAAACCCAGTAACATTTTCCTCCAAATGTGCATTGGTTTTATCGATACCTCATAGCAGGCAGTGCGTTATCGATACTCGATAATAGATCATAAATTAACATTGCCGTACAATAAAGGTTATTATCAAACAAGTACATTCATAGAATCAGTAGATTTAGTTTGTTTATGTAAACTTTCGTTGTTTTCCTTGTATTTTATTATCTTTAAACACGAAGATACAAATCTTATAAAGTACAGATTTAATTGATTCGGTAACGGTTAGGAGTTCTAAGAACTCTGTGCTAGCGTCAGGTATTTGATTACTCAATACGTTTAAGAACCCAACATTTCTAAATTAATTAATAAATAAATATAATAATACACCAACACATAAAAAAAATGGATTGCCACAAGAAAGCGTGCTAGGCCTTGCGGCTTTCCATAAGACCGCGAATACTTTCTTGTTGCAGTCTAAGTATTTTGTTGTCTTAATATCTGTAACTGCGTGTCTATCTACAAAGTTTTGATGTATTGCGTGCAATGATCTTGATAATAACTCTTGATCTCATCACAAATCTTTCCCATAGTTTCTTCATTTGTATACTTAGTAGCAACCCGTGGTTTACAAAGTCGAACGCTTTTGTCAGGTTCAACAGATGTTATTGTACTATTGGCAAATTTGAATCATGACCCATAAGCCTAATTTCTTACAGATATTTAAATTGTATTTGATATTAGTATAGGACAGACGGACATTCGCTTAAAAACGCATTATCCATGAACATAAAAACCTTGTTATCTGTTATCTAATTGCACATAGAATGCTCGCTTATATTTTATTCGCGATATTTTAAATGTCCTAAATGCATGTCGCGTTTCATTATCATCATCATGATGATGATAAACTGCGGCATGCACTGTAAAGGATGGAAATCTTTGTTGTTTTGACGGTTTCAAACGATTTATCCGTAAACTTGAAACGTGAACCACGTTTCAAGTTTGTTGATGGTACTATGAGCTTGAAACTAGCGGTGGTTACTGTTCGGTTCTTTTTAAAGACATTATATTCAGGTTTTAAACGTTTGTAAGCTTAGATTTGTAAAAAAAATCTTACATGTGTTTTTCAAAATAGTCCTAGATTTATAATGCAACTAGGCTAGGAAGAACAAGAGGGTTACTATGAAACTTACTGGTCAAAGAAGCAATGAGCTGCCGTGAGGATATGCCGTATGGTTAAAATAGAACCCCCACAGACAAACTGTCCGTTATTCAGAACCTGTATACATCATTGGTATTTTTAAATACATCGTACACGCACACATTTTTTAAGTAAGCATAATTTAGTATTTTAAACAATATATCGTAGAATTTTATTTAATATCTCAAATTATTGTAATAAACACCATTATTATCATCATCACCAACCAAGTAGTAAGTCATTACCAGTTCACTGATGAAAACAGTCCTCTCCTTATCATATCTACTACACAATGCTGGACGAGACGAGTTAGTATTAGATTTCGTTACAAATTATCCTTCTCCTTACATCTTATGGATAGCGTTATATATTTCGGTCATCTAACACACAACGTACATATTATCCATAGAAAACACCCAAACTTCGAATCAAATATTTGCAGATCATACATACATTTGATCCGACCGATAATATCTATACCCAAATCTGGCTTACCTTATATTACGTGTTCTAAGCCACGTAATATTATACTAATTTATTAATGAATTGTATTGTCACACTTAGAATTAATAATAAAAGAAGAAGAAAATCACAGAAATAAATAACATACCTGTACAACAAATGGGAAGGTTGTTATAGTCGTGGGGAAACCCCCGATGATTCGAGGATCGACAGCGGGTGATAATGATTCAAGCGATACAGTGGTGACATTGAAATCGTTCAGATCTACCGCCTTACTGTCATGCTGTATTTCTCTCGCTCCACCTGGATAAGAAATTATTTTTTAAGGATTTTGCAACATCCATACTTCTATGCCTACTAATATTATAATTTATTATTAATCTTGGAACCGATGTGAATGAATTTCAGTAAAGACATAAATTAGACCTTGAAGAAGAACATAAGCACCCTTTTCTCGTGGTAAGTAACATACACGCAGTCGGAAAAGCGGGGAATCGGTAGTGAGTAAATGGAGTACTTACATGAATTCAATAATCATGCACAAATGGCGGCTTTATCTCTAAGTAAGATTAAGATAGTTAATTAAGACGTCCGGTAAGGTAATTCCCTTAAATATAGGCGAAGTTTTTTAGATATTTCCAAACCATCCCGTAGAGGGACAGTCTCTTCAATAAAAAACTTGTTGTAGAATTAGCTACTGCCAGTTGCAGAGATTCAGACAATATCAACATTATCTGACGTAAAACATATACACAAGTTTATCCTATTAAACTATCACTTAATTATACGTTAAGAATTTTTTAAACATGTTATAAAATTTCGAAAAAAGAAGACATTCAAATTGTCAATTAAAGCTATCAAATTTGGTATCTGATGTGGTTATAGGCGTTGTGATTACATATGTCTGTATGCTATACGAATTCAGCCAGAGCCTTGTCTTTCAGTCGCAAGTAGGTAGGTACTAAGCCCATATGTTTTAATTGATATTGTATTCCTGATTATATATATGATATTCATTGTTTTTATAACATATATAATTGGTTTTGAAAGTTATTATAATAGCTACAGTAATGTTGAAACGATGAATGCATTTTTCATAATGTATAGGAGCTTGCTATAGAGCCTGCTCTGCCTGATGGAAAGCATAAGCAGAATCTAAGAGTGGTAATCATCTTTTTCATTGCGAATGAAAACAATTTAACATTGCAGCCTGGTGACCCACACTATCTCGGTATATTGAGATATTCTCTATCGGGTTTTTGGTCTCGCAATTACCAATGAAACACGACAGCTCGAATGCTGTTGTGGCGACTTCCACATACAGCGCCAACAAAAACATATGACAACGCCATCTACTGAAGATACACTGAACTAAGGAGTAACGTAGTGAACGAAGAAGCTACCAATTCTGCATCGCGCAATAGAAGTTCTCGTGCCGATTAACATAAATACAACTTCCCAACATCAACCGTAGGGCAGTGGCCCGCCAGGCATGATCACCTCGCCTGGTCGGAGGATCCTCCCTTTGTTTTGGAGGGACCTGACACCCGTTTCTCCACACTGTGATTTTAGTTTGGCCTTCATTTTAATATTCCACCAAACATTGGCAACAGTTAAGTTAATGTAGACTAGTACGAACTGTAAACGGAGACATTGAAACATACAGCAAGAAACAACAAACCCGAGTAAATCGGTATAATAATCAGTTTGGCGCAGAACTGCAGGGATGGGGCAGCTTTAGATATTTTCGCCTGAAGAGAAATAGCATACCACTGAAAGAAATAAAATTTGAAAACCAAAGATGAAAATAGCATCAAACATTGACAGATTTTGACGCAGAAGCTGGAAAATTATTATTTTGACCTTTCCAAAACGGTGAAACAATTGCAATTTCTTATTATTTTTTAAAGTAGCCAGTCTTTTCGAAGGAGAGGCTTATAATCAGCAGTGTTGATGTGATGTGATGCTGTAATGCTAGGGGGGTTACAGCGGAGTATGAGAGACCGAATCCCTAGAAGAGAATTATCACTTAAAGAGCTAAGATGAAGAACCCTATAAGCAATATTCATTTCTTTATAAATCAAATTCATTTTTTTGCTTTTTACCTTCCCACCTAACAATTTTTGCCTTTCATGTTTAACTTCTAAATGTCTTCTTTAAGTCCTTAAACACCCGATTGATGGCCCAATAGCCTTGACAAAATTAGTCCAATGTTATAAAGTTCTATTTCCAATGTTAAAGTAGAATCTTAGATTTTAAATTGTGTTCTAATTTGCAGTTTTTTTAAATTCAACAGGCAACGATACAATAAATAAAAAGGATCACTTACAGTTTAATATCGCAAATAATATCAAAGCAACACACAACATATTTGTTTGTACGTCTCGCACTCAATGTCCTATGTATTATAGAAACTTATCAATAATGATAAAACACTTTATCGGCATCACTCGGCATATAGCTATATGTTGCGGAAAATTGTGAAAACCTTTACAAAATTGATAAAATACAACAGTTTTTAGATAACAGTAATGACTAAACAATAGCTAATTACTCTATCAGTTATTGTCTTTCAGATAATGGTGAGTCATTTATGGTGTGAAATTTTCATATGATTTCTATATATCTATATTATTCTTATTTTATGTTAAATTTTCGACTTTTAATTTTTCTTATTCAGCTTAGACTCTTTGAATACGAGTAAGATTTCCTCGTTTAAGTATCAAATAATATGTAACGAAAAATCATGTGACATCCGTACGCTACATGTTTTCTTTATATTTTCGAAAAAGCATTCTATCTATTAATAAATATTCGATGAATCGTTCGGTTGAAGAGGCGTTTGGCGATAAAAGCTTCATTTGCAATAAACTCCATTCGAACAAACATTCAGTCAACTTTCCAGTCATGTTATAATATTTTTTTTTTACCGGACTAAGCGAACGATGTGGACTACTTTTTTTGTTTGTTCGACTGATAGAACCAAAAATTTATTTATTTCCTGTTTATTGAACCGGACTTTGCAGTCCGCTTATCATAGCAAACCGCTTATGAAGATTACGGGTATTCTATATCTGCATATTACAGCTATTTCATAAAATGTATATTTGTCAGAGAAGAGATACAGTGTCATATAGCAATTCATTATGACGATCAAATAGCTTCAATGTTATCAACCTTCGTGTATTATAAAGAGGAAGGGTTTATATTTTTTTATGTAACGAATAAACTCAAAAACTAATGGACCGATTCAAATAAATATTTTACCATTAGAATGTGAAATCATCTCCAAATAATATAGGTATATTATTTGATATTTGAAATAATATTAGAATTTTTAAACAGTTAGAGATCTACACGGAAACTTTGATAATGTAACCCAAGGTGTTCAAAATACTAAAAGAACCCTCTCTATCGCATGCGCTGTGGAAGATATTGAAAATGGAGCAAAAAAACTATCGTTTTTTTAGAGGACATCAATATCTGCAAATAAGTCCGTGGTATTAAAATAACTACTTTTCCATGACAAATTTTGTGACACTCACAAAATTTACAGCGTCAATACTAACTAGGCCTCGTTATTTGTACCTTGGTATTATTAACTCTTATCAAAACAAATCGCTTCATATTCAAGGCTGTATCAGTCAATTAATGATTATTCAATTCGGACATACCATTCAAAAGTTATCATGAGTATCAAAATTTAAGAAACTATGCTCAAATGACTTCCAGCATTCTTCTGCATCTACAATGGAGCATCCTGCTAATATTATAATCGCGAAAGTTTGCAAGTATGGAAGGATGTTTGTTACTTTTTCAAGTGAAAACTAGCGAATGGATTTAAATGAAACTTATACATCAGAATAACACATAGGCCACAATTTATAAAGATATAATTCACACAATATCTTTGTACCGCGGGTAACACTGCGGGCCTCAACTAAGTAAGTATAAATATAAAATTTGGCTAATGGTTCCTGTATGTGTAAATAAGTGCAACATCACGCTTTCATAGGCGTAAAAAGCGAAGGGTATCCTATACGGGGTAGATAGAGCATTAAAGACTGTATGTGCTGATAAGATATCTAGCTTTGGCTATTAATTAAGCACTTAGAAATTTAATTAAAATTTATCGGAACCACGGATAAGCACCAATTGCTTTAAGCAGACTGTTGAGGTATCAATTTTTACTTTTTAAATCTTTGTTAATTAAGTAATCATATCATGAGGTTTCTCTCGAAGTTTACACGCTTCACCACCCTGCTAGCTGAATGTCGATGGTGGCTAGATAGGCAGCACCATTCGATGTGGGTTAGACCAGTAGGTCTTGAGATTAGCGCGTTCAAACACGCAAATAACCAAACTCTTCTCCTTTGTACATTAGTATAGATAGATAGCTAGTTATATGTCATAGATAGGTCTTGAACCTACGACCTTTGGTTTGAGGTCTAGGATCACAAACTATAAGATCAAGACCAGCAAATTTTGGCAAGCTCGGTTCGAACTCAATGGACGATGCGGTCTTTTTTTCCTGTTTCTTCGATTGATCGGACTACAAAGACATCTTTTTTGACTGACTCTAATGGGAGTCCATTACCCAGATGAAATCAAGACATGAGCAAATGCATAGTTTACGATTCTTAAAGGACATAAAAACAAACATTCATTTTTATATATATAGACACGTATTTAGAAATATATTGGTATGTTTATCAGCATGTTAATGAAGCCCTGCCTATTACATGCTTATTATATGTATACTAGAAAGTATATGAAAAGCATATCATAAAAAAACTTGTACTAATTACTGAAGACTCTTGTGTTATTTATTCTCGAATCTGAAACACAATTTTTTCGTACATTGTGAACCCTATCAAGACGAAAATAGACTAGAATAGACTAGAAAAATATTTCTATTATTCTCTTTCATAAAATAATTTTCACATATTATTGAAATTTTTGAATATTCATATAAAAACAAATATATTTATAAATATAAAAAATAGTAGGCCACCGAATTTGGGTACAGGGACCAAGAAACCGGTGGGTAGGGTTCCAAAGACAGGAACCACCTTAACAATACGAGCCGTTTGCATCAGACCCAAGGGTCTTCTCCTTTTGAGGTGTTGTGTCAAGGCTCTTGGCAATCAATCCGTAAGCTGATATTACCTCTTAATTACATTTATATACATATCAATTATGTATTTAAATACATAAACTAGGTATTATTCTATTAATAAAAAAGAAAAAAAAAATTCTTTCTTTCTTTTCATTATTATAAGCATCAACTAGTTGTTAACCGCAGTGGTCGTCTTCCGAATTTGACTTATCATTTTAACTACAGGGCTTTAGAAGCGATGTTTTCCTCATATATACAAATAAATAAAATTGGAGAGTCTGTTGGTAATATTAAAATAACCGCTTCTTACTGAATACATACATATTTATTTAGTGTTACAATCTTAGTCTGTCTGTTTGTAATCTGTTGAACGATTGGACCGAATTTGGGGGGATTTTCAGAGAGCTGATGATATAAGGAGTAACTTAGGCTACTTAATACTAAGCTACTTTTTTAGACTAACTTTGCTCCCCGGCGATACCCGCGGTTGTTGTTGTACCGCGGGTAACACCGTGGGGCTCAGCTAATATCACAGAAATTAAAATAGCTGCGAATATTATAATCCCTTAATAACATGATAACACCGATAGTCCGGTGCGTCAACAAGAAAGCTAAATATAAAACTTATTATAACATGCATGTTATCGCGACTGATAATAATCATCAAAAAACCGGACAAATGCGAGTCAGACTCGCGCAGGAAGGGTTTCGTACCTCCGCCGTTTCTTTCTGCGAGCAAGTTATGCTTGCCGAGGAGACGGCGGAGTGAGACCGGGAGAAGTTTAGAACTCTTCCGGTCCGCCAGGCCCGGGAACAGGCCAGGTACCACCGACGACTCGGGCGCCGGAGATCGCGAAATGATCTCCGTCCTCCATAAGCGCAAGCCTGGGGGTGACAGATGTGGTCATTTGTCACCCTAACAGAAGCAGGTTCGGGTGGGGGGTGCGCGCGTTTCTCAGCACTCGCGCCCCTCCTAATGGAGCATTAACGGAAACATCGGAGCTTCCACACAGGAGGGGGCCATCCAGAACCCGTAGGTGGCCCGAGGTACGTCGGGGTTCCAGGGTTTTCCTTTCTAGGGTGTACCTGGTTCCCCGGCTCCTAGTACCAGAGACGGCGTGCGGTTTTAGTCGGTTCGAGTCCGACATGACACCAGAAGGTGGTATCCGAGGGGATTTCGGCACGGGGACAAAAAGGATGGAATCCGTACCATTATCTATGCATTTCAAGCCTACACGGTTGGCCTATTGGTTTCAGTGGCCGCCACACCACTTCCTACTGCGCCAAGTGTTGTGGGTTCAAATCCTATATGGGACAACACTTTGTGTGATCCATAAAATGTTGTTCTAAGTCTGGGTGTACTTTGTGTCCGTTTCATGTATGTTTGTAAAGATCCCCGCGACACAGGAATGTATATTCATAATGGGGGAGTTGTCTTTAAAAAAAAAAATTCAAGCGTCTACATGTTGCCATTATCAATATCGGCGTTTCTATTTCATCACGCTCGACTCGTATTGATCTAAGCGTGATGTTAACTATTCTATCTCAGGCACGTTAACAACACACAAGTTAAATGAGAGTTTCGGAGTTCATCGTGACCAATAACGTGACACCTGAACGTGATATTATGTTATATTATAACAATATTATCCCTATAAATAAAAATGAATCACCGATATGAATGTACGCGCATAACTTCCGATCGACTGCAACAAACTGGATAATTCTTGTTTTATATGCATTTGTTATTGATCGAACAATGTTTTTATAGTAGAAAATGAAATGCAAACACCAAGTTTCATATTTCCTTAATCCGCGACTGTACAGTACTTGTAGGAAGGAGGTGGGTATAAATACTAGTTAAATTAGGATTTTCGAAAATTTAGAAAATATTCACAAAAAAATATATCGGTAGGTACGAAGTTCGCCGGGGAAAAAATAGTGTGGCACGAAACTAGTAGATTTTAAAGAAAAAGTTTGTTTATTTATTAATCTGTTTAGTTGAAGGCACTAATCTTAGGATCTTTAGGTCGGATACGAAAAATCTTTCAAAATAAAAGTGTTAGTCAAGTTACCGGGGAAGACTATAGGCTATATGTCATCTCAATACGACCAAAAAGAACTGGTAGTAATGGGAAAATGTTGGGTGAAAATATTTCCTATTGAAAGCTTCCATTGCCTGCACTGCTTAAATTGTTAAAGTTTCACAAAAAATAATGTTTAGTAATTAAATAATACCTTTATAACTTTTACAAGAAAAATCTGAGACTGATGTCTATCTTTTAAGGTTGACTCACTAAAACCTGTTTTATAGTAAAATAATTTGTTTACTTTGTATAATGCACGCTACTAGCAATAGGAGACTCATACGAGGCCTTCGCGGGTATGATAGTCTTCTTTAATATCAAAATGTTTCAACTTAATAGCCTTTTCCAGAAGGCATTTCGAAGATGAAATCTCTTCACCATAAAAACTACAGTAAAGGTATCTATCAAAGACAAAATCACCGATTATCAAGAATCTACGAGTGTCAAGTGAGCCTTATCAAGATAAGAATGTGTGATTCAATGATATTATTGTCGATATAAATGAGTTGATGCAGGATAACGAAAGGATAAGGCATTGAATTAACAACGACATTCTTTTGCTATGGAGTGTGTATTGTTAATCGAAATTCTTAGAATTATCACCTACAATTAACCGCCGCAAGGCTATAAATAGTGTGGTTGGTTTAATATCTGGGGATATACTCATTGGATCTTGAACGGTGAGGTGGTGGAAATAATCGTCGGTAAGGTAAAAGTTATTCTTTTAGGGTTCCGTACCTAAAAGGAAAAATCAGAACCCTTATAGGATCACTTTGTTGTCCGTTTGTCTCGTTTTTAAGAACGTGTGGAGGTATCAAGCTGAAATTTATATCAAATACTCAAGTCCACTATCCGCTAGCATGACAGCAATGTTTGCTGGTGGGGACAGGTCTCATCCGATTTTGACTTCTTGTTTAGATGCCCACGCGCGGTAGTCCTCCAGTATATGCTGAACAGAGCCCAAGTCAGCTGCGCCGTGGTGGCATTGTGCTCTCTTCTCGAGTTCAATCCTATTCAGATACTCACCGAAGCAACCACGCCTGGTGAGAATCTGCGTCAGTCAGTAGGTGACGCCTCCTCCTGGGTACGTAGACCCAAGCTTCGAGGTTAGGCAGAACGGCACCAAACATGTGACACCAAGCAATAAGCAAGCCCGCCGCTGCACGGAAGAAGACGAAGACGAAAAGAGTGGCCATGAGTTTATTTTCCAGTATTCTTCTCATAAGACCCTACGCATTCTGGAACCTGGAAGTTATAGATCGACACACGCAGGCAGTAGATTTTGGTGTTTTCACCTAATTTCCCTTCACAACCCAGTACATGCTGTGGCGTCTGTTTTTGTCGATCTTTGATTTTTATCTGTAGCTTCAATTTAACGTCCATAAATGTCACTTGGTGTCTTGATTGAATAAATGATTTTGAATTTGAAGGCAAAACAATATATAATCACGTGTTTCCTTCCCACTATGATCCCGGGTCCTTTAAGCGGGGCGTGAAAAAGCATCTCACCAGGCCGCCACAGTGTGGGTCACCATGCTGCATTGTTCTTTTTCGCATTGAGGATGCTGACCACCACTCTTGGATTCTGCTCATGCTTTCCATCAGGCAGGGCAGAGGCATTTTGGCAGCTTAAATATTTAAAAAATAATAATAACGTATAAGTTTGATGAGGTACGAGCTAAACTTGTTTAGTTTACTTGACTGTCAATAAATGTTATGTTGACCATAATTTATTTTGATAATATAATTGCGAGACACAATACCATAATTAAAGCTGAGCATCTCAATTGTGGCTTCATTGACTGATGCAATAATTAAAATGTAAGCTAAACTTACATATTAGTTCAGTAAACCCTGGGAGAATTAGACCGTGGGAGAGCCACGCTTCGGCATGCATAGGCCGGCTCGACCGGAGTTATACCACGGCCTCACAGAAAACTGGAGTGAAACAGCGCCTACGCTGTGTTAAACTAAGTGAGTGAGAATACCGGAGGACCATAATCCAGGCCTTCCCCTAATCCCCCTTCCCATGCCCCAAGGGCGGCAACGCACTTGTGACGCCCCTGGTGTTGCGGGTGTCCATGGGCGGCGGTAATCGTTTACCATCAGGCGATACGTCTGCTCGTTTGCCCCCTAAAACATAAAAAAAACCCTCCTCGGAATTTTCCTACGACATTGCTAAATAAATACACGTTTCTTATAATAATTCAATTATAATTATTTTGTAAGGTCTACTATGGGACTACATAATCGACATACACTTCGCGTGTTTCTTCCGTTAACTGATGAAGGTAGGAGGGGTCTGCATGTTCCTCGATCCCTTTGTTTATAGAATGGTATGGCAAACTATACCTATACCTTTAGTTGATCCGATTCTGAAACATCGGCGTGCATCATACTGCGGGTGTGTATCTGAATCAAGGGGCCAATTATTTTTACTTTTACGAAACATAATAAGATTCAGTAGCCATCAATAGTCAGAAGTAATGAAGTACAACAATAAGTAATGAATTTTTAAAAAATACCCCGACTGTGTATAATTTATATATATATTTTTTTAATTTTATGTAGGTCACTCTCACGACTAAGACATGAATCTATTGACACCACGCCGTTTAGGTTCTAGGGCATGCCAAAGAAATATACACACAAACATACATACATCCATACACTCGAAAAATACAACCCTCCTTCTTCGTCCTTAGTAAAAAGGAGAAAGAAAAAATCCCTTTCTTTTTCTTCTTCCTTTCCTTTTAGCTTCTTTTTTCATTCATCAGATCTTCCCTATACTCACGCCAGTTGCAGGTGCTTTCATCGAATCGAGGTCTTTCTTCTGTACACTACCGATCTGGTCAATCTTTCAATGGCACGCCCGCACCGCAATAACTAATATGTGTTAGGTTTACTTATTAGGTATTGCGGTTGCTTTATGAAATGTTTAGTCTAGTCTAGACATTAAATAAAAAACAATTGTTTTTACAATATAATAAAATTATTTATACTGGCACATCTTGGCACATATACACTTCATTTAAATCAACCAAGTAAATCATAAATTTTACATTAAATATGAATATTTCACTTATCATATTCATTTAAAAAATTCAACATCCTTCAATCTAGACATTTGTACAAAACAATTTTGCAGTGAAAGCAGCTCTTAAATCATATTATAATCTATTCTAGAATAAGTATACAGTATCATATGTAACAACTAATTAATCATCTTCATCATATTAAAGTCATCATTTTCGGCTCCGTCCACTAGGATCCCCTGTTTAGATCCACTGGTGGATTTATCTAGTTTTTTATCCACACTGATCTCCTGGTGGTCCACGTCGTCCATCACCACCACGGCCCGCGGGATGAACAGGGCTGGTGACACACCGTGCTCTTAATCCATTACCACACGGCCGAAACACCTCCAAAATTAGGAAAATGAGGCTCCGTCCGCTAAGATACCCTGCTTAGATTCTTTGTACACACTGATTTCTGATACCTCTAGATGTCTAGGGGATTTTTTGGGGTCTTGTTCTATTTTTATCCTATCATTTGAAGGTTTTTTTGTAAACACAATGAGTCCGTTCAAGTACGTCGTAAGTCCATGGGTGTTCTTATTGAATAATTTACACTAAATACTGAGAAATAATTAATTATAACCTAATAAAATAGAATATTATACAGATACTTTAAAAAAAATAAAAAAGTGCGTGCGTAAAAAGTACATATGTCAGAAGTGAAACTTCTTAGCTCTCTCCCACCTCTCACTCCATGGCACTGTGCGTGATACGACAATCGCTCTATCTCACTTTTTCTCTCGATCTTTCTCACTTGCTTGCTCCCTACTCTCACTCCATCGCTAGTTGCTTCATGCTACGTTCGCCCTGTCTTACTCTCTCTCAATCGGTCTCGATCGCTCTCTCTCTCTTTTTCAACACTTCCGTTGCATACTTGCTTGACGTTACATTTGTAAAAATTTTACCCTCATGCGCCTAAAGAAGTTTCACTTCAATAAGTTAAATCTAAAACTTCAAAATAATACTATCTACGAAAATACACTGCAATAAATATTCCTTGCTAAAATTGCACTCAAAGTAGGGGCTATGTATGGGTACTAAACAACTGATATTGATGATGATGTTACATGTATACTTTTTTTTGTAAATACATACTTGTTCTAATAGAAAACACCCAAACTCCGAAACAAACATTTATAGATCATACAAACATTTGACCCGACCCGGGAATCGAACCCGAGACCTCAAGAACAGCAGTCGCATACGCTACCGCTGCGCCAATTGTAAACATAAATGCATAACTCTTAATAAAATATAACAATACAAAATAACAAAACGCAATCTGTGATCACGTGGCCTAATCAGTCAGACCATTAAAATACAAGTCTAATCGGACCAAGCAGTCATAGTCAAAAGTATATAATTATTTAAGAATATAATATAAAATAATAACAAAATCTACCTTTATTATTATATTCACCGAGTGAGTGAGGATACCGGAGGCCCATATCCCAAGCCCTTCCCGTATCCTCCTCCTCATCCCACAAAGGCCGAAAACGCATTTGTGACGTTTCTAGTGTTACGAGTGTTCATGAGCGGCTGTAATCCCTTACCATCAGGTGATAAGTCAACCAGTTGGCGATAAAAAAAATATACAAAAATAGTAGACGATCGATACGGGTAGAACAACCAGGACACCAGTGGTTAGGGCTCCGAAGACAATTGCCAAGACCTCCTAACTATACGAGCCGAGACGAGAAGTACCTATTGCATCAGACCCTTGATCCAAACGTCTCAAATAAGTCTCTTAAGTTGTTGGTGGTTGGTTATTTTCCTTAAGTTATTTCTAAATAGATTAGAGATACTTCTTAATACACTATTGATCCCGTACGATTTGATTAAAGGAGCAAAACTTCACACACACACACACACACACACACACACACACA